>JAMPIV010013347.1:2500-57823 GCA_024509875.1 Oreohelix idahoensis
GAAAGACATGGAAACACATTGATCTGATAGCACGTGACAGGAAGACATGGAAACACATTGATCTGATAGCACATGACAGGGAGACATGGAAACACCTTGATCTGATAGCACGTGACAGGAAGACATGGAAACACCTTGATCTGATAGCACGTGACAGGAAGACTCGGCTTGTGTTTGTTGAAGGTCTGTGATCCTTAGGGAGCAAATGGGTATATGGTTTTTTTTGCGTACGCCCGCTATTACTCGAGGCGAAATGTCAGGTTAGTATATCTAACCTGAGACTGATTGTTACGTGAGTATCCCTTTTTTTCTAGTACAGAGACAGGTGTCCTCTCGCCATTCAGGCAGATACTCGCCGATTTCAGAGGTACCCATTAGAGCTGGGTCGGCACAGGAGCCGCCAGTCCCTGGTCGACGACACACCTTCAAATGTTCTCGCCAGGGCTCGAGTTAATCCAGTCAAAATGTCGGTCGACGAAAAATCTTCAAATGTCCTCGCCCGGGTTTGATCCTGGGTCACCCGGTCGCCAGCGCAGTTTGGTAACCACTACACCAGCTGGGTCACCTAATGGGTATTAATTGATTGATAATTAAGCTTTGTTTTGCGATGCAAGTATTTTTAAAAGAAGCCCTGCTGGCTATTCTCATAACAAGATGCTACCTCATTACTAGAATTTACAGAGATAAACAAACACTGAAAGATTGAAGGATGGAGGGACGACACGACGGACAGATGGTGAGCAGACAGAAGAATAAAGTAAGAAACAGATATAAAGACATAATAAATAACATCATAGATAGATAGATAGACAGACAGACCGACCAACAGACAGTCAGATGGACAGACAGACAAAGAGACAGACAGACCAGATATATAGATATATATATAGATAGATAGATAGATGGTTAGGTAGGTAGGTAGGTAGATAGATAGATAGATAGATAGATAGATAGATAGATAGATAGATAGATAGATAGATAGATAGATAGATAGATAGATAGATAGATATGTGACGATACAGTTGTGCGGTATCCCGTCCACTCCGTCAGTGTCATTTTTTCTTCATTTTTCTCTTTCTCCTATTCAATTCGCTTATTAGTTGGCAATTTTTTGCCCTTTCATTCATTATTTTGCTCTATGCTGAATCTAGTAGGGGGAAGTCTAACACTCTACTCCCCTACGGACGGATCTGCTTCACACGCAGAATTGTTTACGTTTCGCAAGGTAAATGCCATAATACTAGGTAATTATACCGGTTATACGTTATCTATTCTCTCAGTGTGACCACCCTTTGAAACGCGGCGGTCCAACATTTGACCCCAGTGAAAAGCTGCTGACCGTGTTGACACAAGCTTGTTTGGTGCGCACGATGAATGAAGACAACATTGTCTGACCATACATCTGTCTGGCGAAGACACGCAGGTAAAGGCGATAATTGGTTAATTGTCTCAACTGAGCCACCTTTGGATCATGATTGCAGATAAGATGGTGTCGTGGTGTAATTTTGAAAGGACAGATTGGGTGGAATAGAATAATAAATGATAATAATGTCTTATTGATAGTCTATGACTTCGAAAAAACTGCCTGTCCTCGGGAAATAGTGTACTACAAATCCTTAATGCAAAGAGAATTCTGGCAACTAAACAGGATATTTTCTGGAGGATAAATTCTCTCTCAGGAATCCTACAAAATGACTATGTAAAGCACATATGGTTGAGAAAGGAAATTTGGTGTCCAGCCACATTAACTAAAATATCCCAACCCACTAGAAGTTAGTTTAATTATGGCTTGGCCCCCAGAGTGTAGTTTTATGTTTAAAATAAAATACATCCCAAATAAAGTTAACAAGAAAAATAACAACAGACGCTGTTGTTAAATTGAATAGAAGAGTATAGATTCTCACATATCTGAATGTTCATATAAATATGAAAAAAATTTAGCTCTACTGTTTGGAAAAATCAACTACTATGGTCATCACATGGACATGGACAGATATCTTCTATGAACAATTAGCAGATGGCAAGAGAACAGTTGGGCGACCACAGCTGAGGATCAAAGATGTGTGCAAGAGAGATATGAGGGCACTGGACATGGATCCAGCAACATGGGAGGATGAAGCTGCTGATCGCACTAAGTGGCGATGCTATTTACGGCGCCACCTCAGATTGGGCGAAGAGAGGCTCACACAAGAAGCAGAGGTGAGGAGAAAACGTCGAAAGGAGCACCAGGAAAATAAGCAGCTGAGGGCTGCCACCTCAGGGGCGCATTCCCATAGTCAGTTATGACTGAAGGGGCTATTATTATTATTATTATTATGGTCATCACATGGACCAGGAGATCTCTTCTATTGTTGTAATGCTGGTAGGTGTTATAATCATCTCGCCCAAGATCTGTAGTAGCTGTGGATATGATTTGTGTTCGGACTCTCTTTGTTTGGTCTGCCCCCAGCACTTAGGTAGCATAAACAGTTCAATGTGTTCAGAGAGTGGCAGAGGTTGCTTCCCTGGACTCAGTGCGCATCACAGATAAGGATGGGTAAGTCTGCCCTGCTGGATAGCTCTTCTGCTTATGTGATGTGTGGTTAGGAATGGGTTACTTGGTGACGGATATGGTTTGGTATGGTAACCTAGTTAATAGGGTATGGTTGGAAGGGGTAATCTTTGGTACCGTGAACTCGTAACCTGGTTTGTACCCTGGACCCATCACCTGGGTTAGTACCTTGTAACCATAACCTGGATTGTAACTTGTACGCGTAACCTGGGTTGTACCTTGTAAGCGTAACCTGGGTGGACTGCTCAAGGATCCCACTTCGGATTTTAGCAACTAGTAATACCCCTCTCTAAGGCCTATAAGCTCATCTGCTCTGTTTGGCGGTTAAAAGTAGAATGAAGTACTATGTCCCTTCCACAATTTTCCTTATGGCCTTCCCCAGCGCGTTTTAGATTGACCTCTTGGATGGCATCATTCCACCTGCACACATACAAGTTCGGGTAGTTCATGTTGGTCGCAGGAATATCCAATCTCCAATATAAACTAGTCCGAGCGTTCTAGTTGTGCAGGCTTCCTTGATTTATTTGCATCAGTACTTGACACAAAAGAGTTACTTTCGGGCTGGTCGTAGCACTTTTTTACCTTCCAAGTGTAATGACTTTCGCTGGCCAGGTGAATGATATATTGCAATTGGCCGTGGGAATCGCGGGATTTAGCAAGTGCTGTGAGAATATAAGACTAGATAGAGATACTTTTCTCATTATAAGAATGAGAAAAAAAAAAGATCCGAAGAGAACTGGTTTCATGTCTAGCGATAGGAGAGATTTGGAGAGGAATAAAATAATAGACAGAAGAAAAAGTCGGTGAGAAGTCGGTACACGACATAAGCCCCCGTTTGAAAGTTCGGCCAACGGCGAACTTAGTTCGAGCCGACTGTTCTCTTATGTCAGACACTACATTCATGAATTTTATCTTCCGTTACTTCACTCCAAATGTTTCCTCTTTTTCTTCTGTCGAACTTGTAATCCACACCTGGCTATCCGTTCTCTCTTTAATAAGTAGTAGAGGTGGATTTGAGCAAGCCTGCTCGCAAGAATTTCCCTCTTCTTCTCCTCCTTATGAATCCTCCATTGAAGCTTGCCTCCTGGCAAAGAGCTTGCCCTAAAGCCTACACTCTGCTTGCAATTGGATCTATAGCAAATAGCTGTGCATGATGAGGTTACCTGCATACACAACCTTATTTTAGTCATTTTGCTTGACCTGCCTAAGGATACATACCTATCTCCCCAGGTATGAGAGTGTATATGCTCCTCTATCGCTGTTTCTCCAGTGACAGAGAAAGCTAAGTCTGCCAGTTTTTCCCGCCCACCAGGTACCAAAGAAATTTGGACTCGCTTCACTGTCTGATCCAAGAGAATGGGTGAGGTTATAGAAACTGAATTGTCGTACATTTTTAGATAGGTTAGAGATTTATTTGGTTCCGTCTGAGTAGAGCAGAAGGTAGAGGTATATGAGAAAGAAAGGTGTTAGAATAGATTTTACGAGTGAATAGATTAAGGTGAAGATATGTCTCTGAAATTAGTGGTTTCTCTAGTCCAGCCTATCTATACGACTATCTTTTGGTATAATGCACTCTGTCAAACCTCCCTATAAGTAAAATTATAAGTTTACTGCTCACACACACACAGTTATGTGACAATAAGACACACAATCGTGAAAAACTATGGTAAATGGATACGGGTCTGACCAACACACTAAATTAAGTTTTGTTTAGTTTATTATCACTTAAACTTTACAACATCAAACGTATATATATCTATATAATCATGTTTACAGACATAGGAAAATAACCCAATAAGTGCCCTCCCCCTTGTTGTGGAAAAAAGGGGGAAATTAATAAAGGAAGTTAATATCCCAAAAGGTCAAAGATTAACACTAGGGTATGGAATTCACCTGATGGCAGAACTAAGAACCAGATAGATCACTTCTGCATAAGCGCTAAATTTCGCTCATCAGTTCAAGACGTCAGAGCATACAGAGGTGCAGAGATCGGAAGCGATCATAACCTCTGCATAGCTAAAATGAGAATTAAACTGAAGAAGTTATACCAACCGAATAAAAATAGAAGAATAGATGTACACAGACTGCAATCAAATGATATAAAGAAGGAATATAATGTCAAAATGAACAACTATTTCGATGCTTTAGGCAAAATTGACAACGATATCACCACCAAGACAATCGATACTAAATGGGAACAACTGAGAACAGCAATGACAGAAGCAGCTGTAGCGACCACCGGATACCTAGTACATAAAAAGAAAAAATGGATGAGAGAAGATACGTGGGATAAAATACAAGAAAGGAAAACAGCAAAACTTAAACTACTAGCGGCAAGTACACATAATGCAGTTGAATCTTGCAAACTAACTTATAACTTGTTAAATAAAGAAGTGAAGACAAAAACTCGAAGAGATAAAAGACATTTCATCAATGAACTGGCCGTAGAAGCTGAAAATGCTGCAAGAACTGGTAATAGTAGGTGCCTTTATCAAATTACAAAACAACTATGTCACCAGCCTACTGCTATGGAAACACCTGTTAAAGGTAAATTAGGGAATTCAATACCAACAGAAAAAGAACAAATGAAGAGATGGGCTGAGCACTTCATGGAGGTGCTAAACAGACCACCACCAACAGTAACACCTGATTTTAATAATGAAACATCCACAACCACCTTGCCAATAACTTGCGATGAATTCACGCTGGACGAGATCAAACAAGCCGTTAAAAGATTAAAAAATTTTAAAGCTGCTGGAGTTGACGAAATTTCAGGGGAAATGATTAAAGCAGTTAATGACAACAACCTCTTGAGAATTTTAGATATTATAAATGAAGTATGGAGAGAAGAACAACCACCACAACAATGGAAAGACAGTATTATTGTAAAGTTACCGAAGAAAGGTGATCTATCAGACTGTAATAACTGGCGTGGTATATCTCTATTATCAGTACCTGGAAAATTATTATGTTGCATGATGTTAGAAAGACTTAAATTGCATGCTGACGAAAAGATCAGAGAAGAACAAGCGGGTTTCAGGCCGAAACGATCATGTATTGATCAAATATTCACACTAAGAACAATTATAGAAGAATCAGTGGAAAGGCAATCGCCACTTATTATCACCTTCGTCGATTTTCAAAAAGCCTTTGATAGTCTACACCGCCCATCATTGTGGAAGATACTTACAATCTATGGTTTTCCAACAAAATATGTGAATATAATCAAAGCGCTATATGACAATGCAAGATGTTGTGTTAGAACAAATAAAGGGAATACAGAATGGTTTACAGTAGAAACAGGGGTGAAACAAGGCTGTATTATGTCACCACTACTTTTTGGAATAGCTATTGATTGGGTTATGAGAAACTATACCCACAATGAACAATTGGGTATAAAATGGACAAATGGAAAATTCCTGGGGGACCTGGATTTCGCAGATGATGTAGCATTCTTAAGTTCAACACCAAGACAATCCCAAGAAGCAATAAATAATTTGTGTCATCTCTCGGTTAAAATTGGTCTCCAAATAAATGCCTCTAAAACTAAAGCTATGAACTTTTCTAACGAGACCTTTGATATCATCTTGAACGGGGAAAAACTACAGAAAGTTGAAAGTTTCAATTATTTAGGCAGTAAAATGACTCAGGATGGTGACACAACAAGAGAAATCCATACTAGAATTGCTTTGGCAGCTAGCGCCTTCAATAGATTATCTAACATTTGGAAATTACGATCATTGAATATACATACCAAGCTTCGTCTGTTTAATTCAAATGTTATCTCAGTGTTAACATACGGCTGTGAGAGTTGGAAAATAACAAAAATCATTGGAGAACAAGCTGAATACATTCGAGAACAAATGTCTTAGAAAACTCATGAACATCAGTTGGAAAGAATTCAAGACTAATCGACAAATAAGAGAAGACTCCAGGCAGAAATATGTCTCCGACTATATAAGGAAAAGACGATGGTCATATATCGGTCATGTCCTACGAATGCAAAACAACAGAATACCACTACAGGCGCTCACTTGGGTTCCTGAGGGTAAGCGGAAAAAAGGAAGACCAAAAGAAACACTCAGAAGAACAATAATAAGAGAAGGAAGAACGTTGGGCCTAAATAATGTGCAAGAGCTAAGAGGAGTGGCGTCACAACGAACAACCTGGAGAGCACTGGTTTCTGCCTTATGCGCCGTGTTTGGCGCTTAAAGAATTTATTATTATTATAGAATAGACAGTAAAGAAAAGAACAAGTTCCCACTAAACTGCTATCCAGAAAAAAATAAACAGTAGTTAAAACAAAAAGAAGTTTGCAGGTACAATGTTTCCTGTAACAAAGAAACTATGTCACTTTCTCTCTTTCTGTTATACGTGGCCACTCATTCGCTCCTTACCTAATCTGGTGAGACAACGTTTTTGGACGAATAATCCATGGCTGTGAATATAAAGTCCAGTAGTTGGTATCTGCCGAATCGGGCCCAAGTGCCTCCAATAATAATTAAATTTTACACGGGGGACGCCTAATTTGGTTGTAGATTTTTGGATACGCAATTGTCACCTGGAAAAGTTAATGCCGGAACTCTCTGAGATATGGCATTCCCAGTAACAGCAGGAAAACATATGGTTGCTAAAACTGTTAATTACGATGATGATGATAATCCTCTCGGCTTGCTCTGGGGTGAGTACCGATTATGAAACAGCGTATTCTCCTGGATAAAATCCGCTTGGGTAAACGACAGTCAGAAGTCGGGAAAAATGTTATGTATATTGCCGCAGCGACTGATAAAATTGAATGGAAAAATCTGGGTATTTTGTAAGTCCCGTTACTCAAATTTACAGTTAAACCCGGTCCCTAAAAAATGCCGTGCTGAAGTCGGATGTGTCGACCGAAAGGTGCAGATATCACAGCTTAGGCGTAAACAGACACAACGCAACCACCGTCCTTTTCAGGGCGAACGAGGAAGAAGAAGAAGAAATTTACAGTTAAAAAATGTCAGTGTGTCACCCTGGCAATTCCTGTTTACACCGGTATGGGGATGAACGCCAAGGGAAAACGACATCCATTATTACTTAAGTAATTGAGGAAAGGACCACAATAGGAAAAAACCGCTAGCCGCTGGTTTTGATCAAGCACTATATTAGGAACTCCGCCAATGCCGGTCCCAAGCCCGGATGAAAAAGGAGGAGGGCGGCCTGCATGGAGGCCGTAAGGAGGCAGCCCCTCCACCATGCAAAGGCACAACAGGCCAATCACCTGTTTGCTTTAAATCATGATTACGCGAACTACAAGAGAGAAAACCGGACTGATTCTAAAGGCGACGAACTGGAACGGACTACGGACTACGACTTATGGAACTTGGAACACAAGAAGTATAAATGGGAAGGAAGAGGAGCTGGTGGAAGAGATGAGGAAAGCAAAACTAGAAATCCTGGCTATAACGGAAACGAAGAAAAAAGGACAAGGAGTCATGGATCTCGATGGCAACACGTTGCTCTACAGTGGTGTACCCATATCTGAAAGAGCTAAAGGGGGCGTGGGTTGCATTGTGGCCCAAAATCAAAAAGATAGTATTAAGGGATGGAACTTTGTCTCGGAGCGCATTATGGTTGTAAAACTAAAAGAAGGAGAAACCATAGTCAACCTGGTCATAGTGTATGGGCCAAATGAGGATGAGAGAGCAGAGGTCAAGGAGGAATTCTTCGAGCTGCTTCAAAGGACAGTGGATGACTGCCTAGATGAAGTTATTATGCTCGGAGATTTTAATGCCAGTGTTGGAAATGACCATGCTAGATGGGGTGGAGTTATCGGAAGATATGGAGAAGATACTCTCAATGACAATGGAAAGCGACACCTTAGATTCTGCAGTGAGCAGAATCTGATCATTACAAACACAAAGTTCCCCCATAAGCGCATACATGCATACACTAGATGTGAACCAACCAAGAATGAGAAGTCAGTGATCGACTATGCCATTGTTCGGAGAAGCTCATTCAGATATGTCCGAGATGCAAGAGTCTGGAGGGGGCCAGAGATTGGAAGTGATCACTACCTGCTAACAATCAAACGAACAACTGAAAGAGTTGCTCAGCCTAGGAACTGCCCAACATCACGCAAGAAACCAAGTAAACGAGCAGGAGAAATGAGCATTAGGACCTACAAGCTGAGAGAGCCAGAAATTAAGACCAGATATCAGGGGCTTATTGCTACAGCAGTGAGCAACACAGAAGAACGACCTGATGACTTGGAAATCCTCTGGAATAAATTCAAGGATATCATAAAGACAGCTGCTGCAGAAGCATGCGGTGAAGTCCGACTTGGGAACCAGAGAAAGAGGACACCTTGGTGGACAGAGGAAGTCAAAGAGAAAATAAGAGAGAAGAAAATGGCATGGAACCAATACTTAGGAGCTAAAAACACAACAGGACAAATGGAAAAATATAGAGAATATGTGACACTCAGAACAGAAGCAAAGAACAAAGTGCTAGCAGCAAAACAGAAGTCCTGGGAAGAATTTGGAGAAAAGCTAGAAAAAGATGCACAAGAAAACCAGAAATTGTTCTATAAGACCCTAAAGAACATGAGGAAAGAAAAACAATGCCCTCTCAAATTTATAAAGGACAAGCAAGGCAAATTGCTTACTGCCCCGAAGGAAGTAATGGAAAGATGGAAAGAATATTTCTCAGAACTCCTGGATGGTGAGCATGATGAAGCATCAGAAATGATAACCACTGACACAGAAGAGGAAACCAATGATGGTGAAGATGACATAAAGATGGAAGAACTGAGGGCAGCACTGGATAAAATTAAGATGGGCAAAGCAGCAGGGCATGATGGTATAACACCAGAAATGGTTAAGTACATGGGAGCATCAGGCGACCTATTACTCTTAAAGGTCCTACAAGCAGCATGGTGCAACAAGACCATACCAAAGGATTGGGAGATTGCCATCATAACACCAATTTTCAAAAAGGGTGACAATCGACAATGTGGAAACCATAGAGGCATATCCCTTCTCAGTGTCCCTGGTAAAATCTACTCTAGAATCCTAGAGCAGAGACTCCGACACCTAGCTGAGCCACAATTGGATGAGGTCCAGTGCGGATTCCGAGCAAACCGAAGTACTCAAGACCTAATCTTCACACTCAGACAGCTGAGTGAAAAGGCCCTTGAGTATAAGAGTGAGATCCATCTTTGTTTCATAGATCTGGAAAAGGCGTTTGACAGGGTCCCCTGGAGCAAACTTTGGGACTGTTTGGCAAGGAAGAATATTCCAGCACCTCTGATTCATGCTATACAGAGCTTCTACAAGTCTTGCAGAAATTATGTGAGGACAGCAAACCATAAGTCAGAAGAGTTCAGGACCACCACTGGTGTAAGACAAGGTGATATCCTATCACCTTACCTCTTCATACTCCTTATGGACGATGTCATCAAGGCATGTAAGGAGAGAACAAGAAAGTATTCAGTGGGGTACTGGAAGATGAGACAGGTCTATATTTCGGAGCTGGCATTTGCTGATGATGTTGCCCTGATTGCTAAATCAGAGGCACATCTCCAATCCAACCTGCAAGTCTGGAAGGAAGAGCTGGAGAAGAGAGGGATGGTCATAAGCAGCTCTAAAACAAAATCCATGGTGATATCACGAGAAGAAAGAAAACATCAGATTAAGTTGGGAGAACAGGTCCTGGAGCAGGTCGACCACTTTAAATATCTCGGAGCTATTATAGACCGAAAGGGAGGCATCAAAGAAGAGTTGGCCACTCGAAAAGCAGCGGCTGGGAGACTTTTTCAGGCCATAAATCGTGGATTCCTCAGCAAGAAAGAGGTGGGTAAGAAAACGAAGATGGCTGTATACCGCTCCACCTATGTCCCAGTCTTGACATATGGATGCGAGTCATGGGCAATGACTACAACCCACAAAAGCCAGATCCAAACCTCAGAAATGAGGTATCTGAGGAATGTGGTTGAAGTAACAAGAAGAGACATGGTCCGCAACCAGACGATCCGTCAAGGCCTAAAATCCCACCCGCTGCAGACCCAAATAGAACAGTCCCAACTAAGATGGTTTGGCCATGTCTGCAGAATGGGAGAAGATCGGCTACCACGACAAGCATGGGAAACAAAGAGCCAGGGATCCAGACCTCCAGGACGACCCAGAGTCCGCTGGGAGGACAACATTAGACAATCTTTGAAGGACCGAGGACTAGAATGGAACCAGGCCAATAAGAAGACAGCTGATAGAATGGTCTGGCGCTCTCTCTTCCAAACCTCTACACCTCACGGTAGAAGGGGAACGACTAAGTAAGTAAGTAAGTACTATATTAGGAAGAAAACAAAACATTTAACCAAAATGACAATATCCTATGCTATCAAGTGTAAGGTATGATCTCTTATCCTCTCCGTAACCTATTTAAATTAAAAGGCACACGGTATCTTAGCCTCTACTATCGCGCGTTGCTTAACGAGTACGGTTTGGTAAAAGCATGCCGCCTTTCCCCCTCCGACCCGGTAAAACACAGCGCACAATGTCAGTTATAATTTAATTATGACTACGCGCCCTTTACAAATATCGCCTGTCATTACTAGCTAGTTGATTGTCGGCGTCTATCGTTTTGACCGAAATGATATTAAATGCTAGTCATTATATAATTACACACAATGAAAATATAATGCGCATTCTACTCTGTCACTTTATCCGTCACTCATAGCATTTTACTTAGCCAGCTAAACCGTATCTACTGGAGAAGAAAAAAATGGTTGATGGATTTTTACATTAAGCTGAACAACTGGTAAGAAAATATCTACGCGTTTGCTATTCCTCTAGTCTTAACGCTAGAGACTCACAGTGAATAAAATGGTAAAATTTTAACACATTTAACACTTAAGCATAATTTATATTATTACCAGAAAACAGAATAATCCCCACGAAGGCTATTAACGCACTATTTCACATAAGTTCTAGCGTACGCGTTTAGATTATCCAAAATTTCATGAGAGACTAGATAACTGACTTGGAGAGAACGCAGTATATATACAGATTTAGTGTAATTATCTCTAAAGGATGTGATAATTCACACCTTCGGCGTTGCGGGGAAATGAGAAATCTAAGTTTCCCGAGATGAAAGATTTCTCGTTCACTCTACTCAGCGATGCTGATCTACATCAGAAGACATGCCGTGCGAACTGGCCTCTCATAGATTTCTGTCCGTTTCCGCAGATCAAAGCTTTACGTCCCCTGAAATGTAAACATCAAAGGTGGTCGCGAAGTATTGTTATCGCCCTTGAATTGCTTTGCCGTTGTTTCCACGTGCTGTGACTAATGACTGATAATTGGCAGCTCAGTTCACGTGAGAAAACTCAGATAAACAAACATGATTCGCTCCCCATGTTAAGACTGCCAGGTGCGAAAGTTGGTAAACACTCATTAGCACATGAAAACAGGAAGACTAGGCGTGGTTCAAATTATGAGTCAGACAGACAGCGAATTGCGTGGTTTTGCCTTCGCAAAACATTAACACTAACTGAGGAAGCAAAGGTGGTCGGATCTCCGTGTCTATATTTACGTTACACGTCACATGGATGAAGACTAAGTACTCTAGCGTTATGCTCCACCACAGCTGTTTCTGCTGTGCTACAGGAAGATATTTCTGAAACATGTGTCATCCCACCGGGTTCCAAGGAACTCTGGCCCGCTTCACTTTCTGCACGCAGAGAGTGCGTGGGATTATCAAAACTTTTTTAAAAATTAAGTGCGTGGGGGTGGGTATCCTTCTTGCACTTTACCAACATTTTTATGAAAATGTCGGTAGGAGACTTTCGTATTGGGGTTGCCTCAGCCGGTTCAGTCACATCATCTCTGGGTCGTGCTGAGTCTCCTAGGATGATATATTTCCCACCTTGAGGCATGGGATACATTCGTTCATCAAAAAATGCGGATTTTACTCTGCCGTTTACAAAGTTCGACATAACCTCTACATAAGCTACAGGTAAAATCATCCTTCCCTTGATTATCATAGGTGCTATTACCTCTATATCCTCCTCGATGACTTGATCAGGGTCAACGACAGAGACCGAGACAACGGCATCACACCCAAGACCTTGATAATACAAACATGTGATTTCTTCTCCGTTTACTCTGGTAGTCTCCACATTATGAGAATCACTGTATCCACTCCGGGCCTTCGTCAAGTTGTCATCCATGGTAGGGGCCTTAGCTTTGTATGAAGTTTGTGGGACTAGGGCTTGGCGCATACAGTCTAACTGATGTAAGTTGGCCGACAGGTGTTGTTTTCTAACACCCCTTCCGTTCCCATAGGGTTGCAAAATCCTTTTCTGTTGAGCGATCCTATTTACTAGATTGTTAGTGTCGTTGTTTTTTATATGCCTTTTGTGAGTCATAGAAGAGGTGGAAGTGGGTTTATCCAGATCATCCGCCCCTGCATGCTTCTGCTTCTCAGAGTGGTCCGGATGCCTTTGTTTTGAAATCTGTCCCTGTTATCTTTTTGGTATTGGGGTTTGACAAACAGACTTTACTCTCTCTGGTGAAGTTTGAGGTGCTACCTGCGGGAGTAACTCAACTGACGGAGGTGAGGGGCTAGTACAATCTGAGGCCCCGGAACTTATTGTGGACTGCAATGTTTTGAGGCGCAGTAGTTCTGCATCCAAAGCTTCCATCCTTAATTTATGTTGCAGTACCTCTTTTTGTTCCACTCACTCCCGCTCTTGTCTATTTGCTTGACTCAGAGCTTCCTCCTGTTTAAGAGTTTTCTGTCTCTCCATTTCTTTCCTATCCGCCGCTCTCATCCAGCTCTTCTCCATCTCTAGTGAAACAAAAGTATACAGTTCTTCTCCGGAGAGTTCACACACAATGGCTAACTCTGTCCTGAATGCTCTCAACCAACTCTGCAGATTCTTCCATTTTAGCCGTAGTGGTTCGTTGAGCGAGTATGAAATCTCTAACTCACAAACAATAATTAAAGCAAAATTACATTCTATAGTCTTAACTGTACTAAAGTATTACTGCACAATATATTATATCAAACCAGCCTTAGATAACCATCAAATAAAAAATTTGTTAACAATGGGTAACTAATTACCAGCTGTACCACCAAGAAGAGTTCTCATGACACAACTTTAAATCTGTTTTTCTTGCAAAGATGTATCTGTATTTTAGTCTAGGGTAATTCATATGTCCTCTCTTTAATCTAATCCTAGACTTGGACACCACTAAGTGACAAGTACCTACAGCAACTCTAGGAAGGTTAAGGCGGCCGGCGTGATGCTGACTACATCACCCCTAGTGTGCCGATGGTCAAGAAAATATGGGCCTAACACCATATTCCGAATATGCCTCAGTGGGCGTGTAACAGGATCCTTTACCTTTACCTTTTACCTACATTAATAGTGGGCTAGGAAAGAAAAGAGTTTTCATATCTTAGACAAGTGTCTAAATATGAAATACGTAAATCCCGGACGCGGGCGTCCCAATTGTCGTGGTGTAATTTTAAGAAGGACAGATTGGGTGGAATAGAAGAATAAATGATAATAATGTCTTATTGAGATTCTATGAGCTAGAAAAAACTGTCTCTCCTCGGGAAATAGTATACTACAAATCCTTAATGCAAAGAGAATTCTGGCAACTAAACAGGATATTTTCTGGAGGATAAATTCTCTCTCAGGAATCCTACAGAAGGACTTTGTAAAGCACATATGGTTGAGAAAGGAAATTTGGTGTCCAGCCACATTAACTAAAATATCCCGACCCACTAGAAGTTAGTTTAATTATGGCTCGGCCCCCAGGGTGTAGATTTATGTTTAAAACAAAATACAGCCCAAATAAAGTTAACAAGAAAAATAACAACATTCGCTGTTGTTAAATTGAATAAAGGACTATAGATTCTCACATATCTGAATGTACATAAAATATCAAAAAAGTTTAGCTCTACTGTTTAAAAAAAAGAACTAATATGGTCATCACATGGATCAGGAGATCTCTTACATTGTTGTAATGCTGGTAGGTGTTATAATCATCTCTCCCAAGACCTGTAGTAGCTGCGGAGATGTTTTGTGTTCGGACTCTCTTGGTTTGGTCTGCCCCCAGCACTTAGGTAGCATAAACAGTTCAATGTGTTCAGAGGGTGGCAGAGGTTTCTTCCCTGGACTCAGTGCGCATCACAGATAAGGATGGGTAAGTTTGCCCTGCTGAATACCTCTTCTGCTTATGGGATGTGTGGTTAGGATTTGGTTACTGTGTAACGGAAATGGTTTGGTCCGGCCACCTGGTTAATAGGGTATGGTTGGTAGGGGTAATCTTTGGTACTGTGGACATATAACCTGTTTTGTACCCTGGACCCGTAACCTGGGTTAGTACCTTGTAACCGCAACCTGGGTTGTACATTGTAAGTGTAACCTGGGTGTACCACTCAAGGATCCCACTTCGGATTTTAGCAACTAGTAATACCCCACTCCGTTCCCATAAGCTCCTCTGCTCTGTTTGGTGGTTAAAAGTAGAATGAAGTACTATTTCGCTTCCATAATTTTCCGTATGGCCTTCCACGGCGCATTTTAGATTGACCTCTTGGGTGGCATCATTCCACCTGCACACAAAAGTTCGGGTAGTTCATGTTCGTTGCAGGAATTTATGTGCATCTGTAATTGACACAAAAGGGTTACTTCCGGGTTGGTCGTAGCACTGTTTTTCACCTTCTAAGTGGAATGACTTTCGCTGCCAAGGCAAATAATTTATTGCTCGTGGCCGTGAGAATCGCAGGGTTTAGCAAGTTATATGAGAATATAAGACTAGAGAGAGAGACTTTTCTCATTATAATAATGAGACAAAAAATCCGAAGAGAACTGGTTTCATGTCTAGCGATAGGAGAGATTTGGAGAGGAATAAAATAATAAAAGAAAAAGTCGGTGAGAGTCGGTACACGACAGATGGCAGAGTAGACATCTGACCGGAAATATTACCACATGATTTGAAAGAGGTCACGCGTGGAATATTAAAACGTAAAATCTAAAGCACGCGATGGAATATTTTAAATAAAACAACCCACGTAGTGCTAGAGAGATTTGAAGTGAGAGCCGGAATATACAATGAATTTTATTCGAAAGCTCCGCGGAAACAAAATCTGTGATTTGAACTGAGAATGCGAGATATATTCTAGTGAACTCAGAGGCACAGAACAGACAGCTTCGTAACTTCAACAGAGCAACTCCCAAGAAGCCAGAAAAAAAAAGATCGGACCTAGAATTCCTATATCAAAAATGACAGATCAACAATATTTGGGCGACTCTGAAACCTTAAGAGTAAACCCGCATATTTAAATACACAGACTGTAAAAACTTCATGGACAAGGACTTTATAAATACAAGACTGGAAACCAATGAATTGGATCATCGGTCATAAGAGAAATAATATCCCAGACCAAGTGTATCGCAGAACATCCGTCGAAGAGGAATTACTAGTTTACCAGGCAAAGTGTATCTCCGAAAACCGCCATAAGAGGAATTTCTCAGACGAAATTGTTTCAAGAGCGTATGCACCGAAATTGCTCATGTCCATCTGAAACATGTGCAGGGAGATTGTGCATTCCCAAAATTTATGGTAAGTTGCGAACATTTCCTTTACATATGTGAATTTAACAAAAAAAAGTGCATTATTGGCTGAGGTTACTCTCATGACACTCACACAACTATGGTATGGGACCCGAGGACGACCCAGACAGTTTTTAAAGACGCAATCACTAATATAACTTTCCTATCAGCAAGTATAGTTGTGTGAGTGTCACGAATGTCATAAAATTGACCATGATACAACGTTAAAATATCTCCAATGATACAACGTAGGGATAAAAACTAATGCGTAAGCTGCTAGAATACATGATCGCCCACGCCGCGGGTCATCACCCGCCATGGAAATAAATTGTTAGACTTGACGGCAAAACGGAACGGGATGAGAAAGGAGATCAAAAGGAAAAATCTGACTGAACGCGGGCTTGAAATTAGCAAGGCTAAAAGACGCAAGTGGTGGGGAAAGGAGGAAAAAGTCACGTTCCCCAAGTTGACATAAAGTAAAGAAATCGACAAAAGGGACCTTGGATATTATACGCCACAGTCATTTCTTGGACGCTTTTGCGATAACTTAGTCCGTTTATTTGAATGCAGTGATGAACGCATTCCAGAAGATTCTAGAAAATATTTGAAAAGTAACTTTTCTTAATAATAATGTTAGGAATATAAAACCTAGCTGGCCGGATGGCCCATCTTGAGTAGTGAAATAATATGCTTTTATTTATACAGACGGACAGATAATAAGAAAGATATTGACAAAAGACTGTGTTGTTCATATCAGCGAGCGTCTGCATTGAAATAAAACATGTCACTAATTTTCAAAAAATTGTGGCTTTGAAGACGCAAGTGCTAAAATCTAGTTGGAATGAAGAGACGGGGTGGGATGGTGAATTGTGGCTAAAAATAACTTTAAAGGCAAAATTGTGTAGGGGAAGGCAGAGTTGGTTCAAAAAAACAAGTGTGTTTTTTTTGTGAAACGCAAGTAGAGATGGACGGACCAACAGACAATAAGGCATACTTGACTGAGGTATGACTGAAATGACTTTTTGGTAGGATATTTGAATTTGAAAAAAGAAAAGGCAGTGATTGGCCATAGATAAATATATTATCGGCGCTCAGACACGCATTTTGTGCCATTCATTATAAGTTGTCCTAGTAGACACAGTGAATTATTAAGTGGTGTAATTCCCAGAAGCTATTGAAATCTTTAGAGGGACGCCATCCTAAGGCCAGCAGCTCAGCTGAGTTTTGCTAGCATTTAACTGTGTACTATATTCATAATTCTGGTAAGACCGAAATTATTTCTTTGTACATTTTAATATTTGTTTAAGGTTTCGAGTGATTTGATACTGCAATAGCATAATCTGTCCCTTACAACAAGTAAGGATTCGCTCTAGACCCCCCGCCCCAGTTCAGGGTCTAGAGACAAATAAAATACATAAACTCCAGCAAGGATTAGGAAGGACAGATCAAGTGTTGAGATCAGTGAAACATATCACCTATCCTATTCTATGGCAGGAAGCTAATGAACATATTTCAGAATACGTAGTCTGGGAGAACTTATCCTATGTGAAACCAACTTGGTAAGATGTGTTGTTTGGTCAGAAAGATCTGACCCGTCTATGTGGTGTTGTTGTTGTGTAGTGTTGTGTCCAGAAATGGTTAGAGGATGGAATTCTGACACATGACTAATACTTTGATTGCAGAACTGTGAGTTTCAGTTGGCACCAACGCGGTGTCAAATGAGTTGTTGAATTTTACAAGAGTGGACCCGTGCAGTAACATTTTGTCAGAGCAGCCTATTATAGCCCCCAAGCACGGAGAGGTGGGGCCACCAGACTTCTGATATTGCCCCCAAGCACGGAGAGGTGGGGCCACCAGACTTCTGATATTGCCCCAAAGCACGGAGAGGTGGGGCCACCAGATCTCAGCACCAGAGCTATACCTTCAAGCTACGTGAGCGTCTGGTCTGCTGAGAATTCACCAACTCAACTTATTTGCTAACACACTGTTACGTGCAGTCTTTGATATCTTACAATATTATACATTGGTATACTTGTTATGTTCGCAAATATTTTGTAAACAAAATAGTGCTTAAGGAAAAGTCATTATTGAGTTACTTCCCTTGAAAGTTGTGTCGGCTCTTTCGATCGAACTCCGCGGATGAGTCCAGTTTTCTGCGATTTATTCTTCGTTTGGGTAGTAATAGATTGTTCTTGCTTCAGAATATCTATGGCCTGAATTTATGTGTATTGTTTGTCTGAGTAGGACGAGTCTGTCTTATATCTGTATATCTTTACATATCTAAGTCGAACTATATGTTCTGTTGTCTCTAGAGAGGTCAAAGGCTATTCGGCGGATGTGTCGCTAGAGTGTGGGGTGATTTGGCTTCGTCCCGATAGGGACTGTGTTTTCTATGTCGGCTTGTCGCCGGGGAAAAAGTGATCTCAGTATTTGTGGGGAAAGTGATAGTCGTCTAGACCTATCGTGTATGCTTTACCCCAGTGTTTATTCGTATTGCCAAGGAATGGCAGAATCATATTTCTGATACCAAGGTAATAATAGACACTCTTATGAACTCTCGTACGAAGCCACCATTTTCGATAGGTACGATTTGAATGTCTAAGAGAATATATTTGACTCGATGAAAACGACTTCGATTCCTAGCAGCACTATATCCTGTAGATTGCAGTCAAGTGTTCATGATCAAATCTACAGAGCAATGAAAGATTTAATGAATGACTAACTTTAGGACAGATTCATTATCTGTATCCAAACGTGAGTGACAGCTCACGAGTGAAGCCATCTTGGAACCAAACATGTAGTGACTTTCAAGAAGAGAAAAGGGATGCCCGTATTATCGCTTGATTAGTCCAGAGATCACTGCTACACATGAGAACCCATTGCTAGCGGTTCAATATTATTATATGAAAAAACTGTGCTGAACCTTATGTTAAAGAATCTTCGCTAGACGAGATTAGGTAGAAGCCATCTTGGATATTGTTTATAATCTGACGTGCTTTGTCAGTAAACTCAGTTGATATATATATATGGGCAATACTGAGTGCTTGGCTACTGACAGTCCATTATAATATTATTCTACATGAGTGCCCATGTAACATAACATTGCAAGACCAGTTATCCACTGTACCATGATGTATTATGCCAACCTGTGATTTGTCACTATCTGTGCTGTCGAGTGTGTACGTCCAATTAAACTTTAGAAAAGGTACACAGTCGTTGGTGTCGATGACTTCCAGCCATACATGAGTGTAAGAAAAGAACATTTGTCAACACCACGAACCCTTCCTATCATTCGCACATTATACACTCCATCTATGTCTACACACCACTGCGTAGGTCAAGTTGACATTCCATACTCGAACCACGAGCAACACAACAACACAGTATTTAACTCTGGTGATGTTCGAGCGAGCTTCAGATTTCTCAGCATGTCTCTTGCTCAGGGCAAGGGTCTTGTATTAAGAGTTTATCAACTGATGATGATGATGTCTGCTTCCATCCACTTATAATTATCTTTTGGTGGACATCATTAACGGGAATAAAATAACAACTTTATCAACTGGTGGACCAGCTTTCTGGGTTTGACCTCGCAGAAGTTCAGAAGTCAACAGAGTACCGATACCAGACCGTTTCCTGTGGCTGATACGACACACTTGCAGTATTGGTTTGCTATTTGTCAACACTTCGTCACGTGACCTGTCAAGTGAATGCAGTATGTAGGTCAGCGTTGTTGACATTTTTACATTAGACATTACAGAGTTTCACAGAACAGTTGGATCAATTCTTGTCAATATTAACAGGAAGACAGTATTGGTGAACTAAGAAGTCCTATTTTCATCGATGGATCTTCTTGTTTTCTGTATATGAACTTTAATATTTAAGGCCAGAATGTTTAATTGAATAAAGTGGCAGTTTGTTTATTTTCATAAAAATAACTTTGCCATTACTGTAAAACTGAGCCTATTTTGCAACACATACTATCATACACATAATTTATATATATTTATGTTTACATGTTATTTGTTTGTATAGTATGTTAGTTTCTATGTCAGCGGGTTGTGTTTAAGGTTGGTCGGCGTCCTCACAACAGAATATCCCACGTCATAGAGGGTCCGTTGTGGGCGTTTTCTATAGGTGCAATTTTCTTGATTGAAAATTTGCTGCGACAACTGTTGCTTTTGTGTTAGCTGTGAAGTCTGTAATTATTGTTATTTTTGTAATATTTCTTTGTTCTTTAGTTTTGTTTTGATTTGTTTGTAATTTGTTGGTCTAACCTTTTCTATCTTTCAGTTCTATTCACAATTTATATTCATATATTGTGACGTCATTTGTGTTGTTATTCTTTGCAGATTCAGTGATTATTTTCATTGATTTCCCTATTTGATTTATTTTGATTTCTGCAAACGTTCTTGTATTGTCAGTCCTATTTGTACTTTATGTATTCTGTTGGTTGACATATGTTTTATATAGGTATATTTCATAAGACACAATTGCCTGTGCACTGCACTTGGATTATGGTATAAACCAGTACCTGATTATTATTACTATTATACAAGACCTTATTAAGGCTTGTGACCCACAGATATTGGGATAGTATACTGATTAATCAAGTCATTGAGAACTTGTGGTATTATTATTGGTTCAGGTGATTAGTATTATTGTTAGACATCATGTCTACATTAGAATACTTCATTACACAAGGGAAAGCCCTTGATAAGACTGGTCAACAATTAGAACAATGGGCTGTTGCTCAATATGACAAAGCATTAGCTGCAGAAGAAAGAAAAACTATGGCTGAAGAGAAAAGATTAGAAAGAGAAGCTGAGGCTGCTGCTGAACAAAAGAAATTGCAGATGCAGGTGGAGGAAAGGAGATTTGAAGCTGAACAAAAAAAATTAGAAAGAGAAGCTGCTGCTGAACAAAAAGATTAGACAGTGAAGCTGAACAAAAAAGATTAGACAGTGAAGCTGAACAAAAAAGATTAGACAGGGAAGCTGAACAAAAAAAAATTAGAAAGAGAAGCTGCTGCTGAACAAAAAAAGATTAGACAGTGAAGCTGAACAAAAAAGATTAGACAGGGAAGCTGAACAAAAAAGATTAGACAGGGAGGCTGAACAAAAAAGATTAGATGCTGAAGAGAAAAAAGCAATAAGAGAACATGAATTTGAGTTAGAGAAATTGAGATTGACAAGTATGAGTAATGTTAATCAGGCATCTAGTGGTAATGGTAAACCTTCTACTTACAAGGTTAAGGTTCCACCGTTCAATCAGTCCAGTGACGATATTACATTCTGGCTGGATAGATTTGAACGTTCTTGTCGTACACATAATGTGGATAAATCACAATACGCTAATCAATTATCAGAAAACTTGAAAGGTGAATCTTTGACTAGATTATGCCTTGTAGGAGAAGCAGATAAGGATAATTATGATGTCATTAGGGCGGCTTTGATAAAAAAATATCAGCTAAGTGAGGAAGGCTATCGCCTTTTATTTAAAACGATGGTGCCTGAGACGGGTGTAGAATTCTCAGAATTCACTGCAAAGGCACGTCTCACAGTTGATCGTTGGATTGAGCTTTCCAAAACAGAAAAAACGTATGAAGGACTTATGGATTTGTTGCTCAGAGATAAGATTATGTCATGTGTGAACAAACCTTTCCTTGAATTTATACATGAGCGTAAACCCAAATCTCTAAAAGAAATGGAAGAATATTGTTCCCAATATGTCACTGCACACCCCGACGTGACTTTTGGCAACACTAAGATTAAGGAGAGTATGCCAGTTGCTTCAGCAACACCATACAATCCCAATTATTCACACAGATTTCAGGGACCTCAAAACAGATTTGATAAAAAAGGTAACCATAATAGTTATCAAAACCAAGGTAACCAATCATTTCAGGGTTCTTCTTCAAAGAACTGGAGACGAGCTGATAGCTCTCGACACAGGGGTGGTCATAATTATAGGAATTTCCGTAGAGGAAGTAATTATAGAAACTATCAGGGTTATCCGTCTTGGAGTCAACAAGATCATAATTACAGAGATACTCATTATAATGAATATGATAATGGTAACCAAGGGAACTATGACTCAAACCCAAATAGGGGTTACAATAGAGGTAACAATAACTACAGAGGTGATAATAACCGAGGTAGATCTCAATACAAAAGACATAAACCACATTTTCAGGCAAACTCTGCACAACAAGAGTCCAATGAAGCCTATAAACAGAGTAAAGATAATAATGATGCTAGTAATATGGCATGTGCCGCTTTTGATTTTGGGAGAGCATCTCAGTGCCCCCAATGCAAAACGTTATTGAGCCAACCACAGTGTCTACTTTAAGCTGTGGCCATCCTCTTCCTGCTCTTCCGGCATCAGTCGCGCATGATGGAAGAGGTTCTCTTGTCTTACATAAGGGTTTAGTGAATAACAATCCAGTCTCTGTGCTATTTGATTCTGGATGCACCACAATTGGTGTTAGGCAGTCACTCGTAGATCCTTCCCGTGCCACTGGACAAGTAGTCAAATGTGTAACATTTGGCGGCACATTAGAGAAATACTCTACTGCTATCATTAGGATTGCTACTCCTTTCTTTACAGGAGATGTACACGCATGTCTTCTTCCGAATCCGATCGCTGACCTCATCATCGGTCGCATTCACGGAGTCAGAGAATGCACTCCGCAACAAATTTCCACGTGGGAAAGGCAAAACATGCAGATTGCTAACGCTGTAGTCACTAGAGCTCAGGCTCTTAATATGCCTCAAACTTCATCTACTGAAGATAATGAAGTGCATAACCAAGATAATCCCTTGGTAATTTCTCGTGACTCGTTTATAAAACAGCAAGAAGATGATCCCACTCTGAAGAAATTCTTCATTCTTGCAACTAAAGGTGATCCGAATAAAGACACAAGTCGTAAATCGTGGATTACAAAGAAGAATGGCGTACTTGTACGTATGGTTCAAGACTCCATTACGTCAAGTCATTCTCAAATCCTGGTTCCCAAGAATTTGAGAGTTAAAATTTTGCAGCACGCTCACGACTCTCAGTGTGCTGGACACATGGGGTTTTTCCCGTACTAAGTCAAGAGTCCTTGCGGCTTTCTTTTGGCCATTGGTAAACAAGGACATACGGATTTATTGTCGATCTTGTAAAGTATGTCAGGAAGTTAAATCCAAAGGTCCACGGCATGCTGCACCCATTCAGGCGGCGGACATTCCTATTCGGCCGTTCCAAAAAAAATGGCCATAGACATAATTGGTCCATTTAAGATCAAGTCTGCCAGAGGACATCAGTTTATCTTGACGTGTGTTGATATGTGCACACGTTGGCCAGAGGCTATTCCTCTGAAGAGCATTACTACTGCTGATATTGCAGATGCTGTAGACTAGTTTTGGGATCTGCTTATTATTTTCTCGTTTGCTGACATGGGGTTCCATCCAAAAAAGAGATATTGGTCACCATGGCACCCAATGCCAATAATATTCCTCAGATACCTGATATTGCAGATGTCTCAATTTTTCTCGTCTGGGGTTCCCCGGAGAGATATTGTCAGACCATGGCACCCAACTAATATCAGATACCATGTCTCAAGTAATGTCTACTCTGCAGATAGATAGATCTTTAAGTAGTATCTACCATCCAATGTCTAATGGTATGGTCGAACGCCTTAATAGAACACTTAAAAAACTTACTGGGGAAGATAACTGAGGATCATCCTCAAGACTGGGACAGAGTTTTACCTGCGGCCCTCTTCGCTTACAGAGAGGTACCCAATGAACATACGGGATTTTCTCCCTTTGAACTCGTCTTTGGCGCGCGTCCGCGTGGCCCTATGTCGTTGCTTCACGATCTCATTACATCTGACAATATTGACGATGACACAAAGTCATCCTACGAATATGTCATCGCGTTGAGAGACAAAAGATTATCGAAGCATGCAAATTAGCAACTTCTTCTTCTGAATTTGCGAAACAGAAGGCAAGGCAATTTGCCAATAAGAAGAGATGCTTACGACAACTTTGTCCTGGTGACAAAGCATTTGTATTACTACCTTGTAGGGAAAACAGATTACTTATTTCTTGGAAAGGTCCGTACGATATAATATCGAAAATTTCCGATGTCGACTATATTGTCGATATTGATGGGAAGCATAAAACCTTCCACATCAATATGCTTACTGAATTCCATGAACGTCCGGATTATTTGCAACCCATTTTCCAAGCAACGGACAATTCTCCAGTACCACATGGTCATTACTCATCACTGTCCGTGATACAGGATGAGGAAACAAGTTTTTCAGATGTAAATCTTCCTCTTCCAATGATCCCACTTCATTCTAGTGAATCATGGAAGAACGTTACTGTCTCTCCTGATTTGTCTCTAGGAGAACAGCGACAAGTTTCAACTATGTTGCAAACATTTCAGGATGTACTCACTGACATCCCTGGACAAACGCATGTCATTGAACATGACATTGTTCTAACTGACCATACTCCTATTAGGGTTAGACCTTATCCTATACCTATACATTTTCAAGCACAGGTCGAGAAAGAGTTGGATGAGATGATAGATTTGAAAATAATCGAACCATCCACCTCTGCATATTCTTCGCCGATGGTTATTGTTCGTAAAAAAGACAATAACATACTGACGCGCCGAAAATTGAATCAAGTAAACGAAGTTCGATGCAACGAACCTATGCCTTTTACTGGAAGAGCTACTTACTCGACTCTCCAAATCTCATTTTTTCACTAAACTTGATTTGTCTAAAGGATATTGGCAAGTTCCTTTATCTGAACGCGCCAAACCTCTCACGGCTTTTTCAAAACCTAGAGGTTTGTTCCAATGGAATTTTATGCCTTTCGGTCTTATGAACGCACCAGCTACATTCGTACGCATGATGCGCCGAATCCTATCTTATCCGTCAGATGTCATTGCATATCTAGACGACATCTGTCTTTTCAGCGATACTTGGGAAGATCACTATTCAGGGTTAGATGAATTGCTGTCTACTTTGCGTGAGCACAACCTGACAGCGAAACCCTCTAAAGCCTATATTGGTTTTAGCGAAATTTCTTTCCTAGGCCACCGAGTTGGTCATGGTTTCCTAAAGACAGAGGACCATAATACTAGTAAGATACTTAACATCTCAATCCCTAAGACTACAAAACAGGTGAGAAGTCTGTTAGGTCTTATTCAATTTTATGGCAGATTCATTCAGAATCTATCCTCTATCATGGCACCTCTCTCAACCCCTTCAGGTGAGGGAAGGGTGGTATGAGGAGGTATAGCAAAGCTGTAGAGGTATGCGTGGGGCAGAGATAGTGGAGCAGTGGAGAGTCCGTGGTGTAGGTTAGAGAGGGTCGCGCGTGGGGGGAGCTACTGTGGATAGCAATGTGGTTTGGGTATCTGATTTTAGACCGAGGCGCAGAACTAGCAGGGCCGAGAGGATGCCTTCTAGGGTCGGGCTGGAGAAGTGTAATCTAGGGGAGTAGAATCACCTTGAGCGCCAGAGAAAGGATGGACGCTTGTGTCTTAGGGGGCGGGCTGTGAATTCTGCGTTCATTGAGAGATTGATGTGAAAGAGTCTGAGTGGGATAGAACGATATCGGAGGGTCATACGCAGGGAGCTGGGGGGAGGTGGGCAATAGCTTAGCGGTTCTTTCAACACTAGTGGCACGTTCATATTCTGAGCGATTGGTCTGCGGTCGTAATTGCGGGGGGATATACAGTGCTTACACTTCACGAGTGATGATTAACTAAGGAGGGTGAATAACTATTCTATGATTACTCTATCTGAAGTAGCTCTCATTTGTGGGCGTTAGGTGCCGACTTGATCTGCATGGACACTGGTAATGGACTACTAACACAGCAGGCGATACGACTGCAGATCTGAGAGGTGGTCGACATACAAATATTGGAGTGACATTGTCGCTCTCTATACAATATCTCTCGTGTAAGATAGGGAATGTTATGACAGGTATGGTGCTAAGTGACAAACTAAACTCAGTGATGTATCTGATGATATGGTATCTGATATGGCGCGTCATTATAAGGGGGTGAGATTAAAGTGGGGGACACGGCCAGTGCAGGAGTTTACTCTAGTGATGTGGATATGGGTATGGGGTCTGACGCGTCGTGGGGTGTGCAGAGTTATGTCTAAGTATTGATATGCAGTTTACGGGGGTGGGTCTGTAGAGCACTTCTTACACAGTAGTTCAGGAGAGGGGATAGTGCGGGTCCTTGAGACGTATCAATTTGGTGGACAATGGATGATTGTACACATAATTCTGTTGATCTCTCTGAAGTCATTCTGTAGTGTAATTTGAGGACCATTGTTCTTTTTTGTCAGGTAGAGGTAGAGAACGGTTCTCAGTGATTCAGCTGCGATCCGATATAGTAATAACTTCAACATGGATGGTAGATAGGACGATAGCAATTTGGAGCTTCGTCAGAGGAACATGTAGGGATATTGAGTCGGAACGCCACATCCAGTCATTCGTTCGAGTGCGACGCCAGACAGAGGGATGGATAGCTCTGATGTCTTCTACTGGCGCTACATAGGGAAGTCTGACGGTTAGAAAGTTAGAGTGAGTATTGGCGTCTGGGGGAATCTAATGTTAGATCGACAGGTCTGCGCGAAATGACAAATGGATCGATATTGATAGTGGGCGATTTAGAGTGAATCGTCGGTCGACGGCGGCAATTTAGGGTCGGAGGGGGGGGGGGGGGGGGCGCGGGTTGAGGGGGGGGGAGGGGGGGGATATGAAGATTTGATAGAACGTATCTTCACTTCTGATGAGGAAGACACACTGAGGATAGTGCCAATCATGTATCTGAGAGAATCCACCGGGACAGGTGTGAGGTGAAAGGGAGGGGGCATGGCTCGAAGGTGAACTTAGCACGAGTGTCATTGGAACATGTACACACACATATGTCTGTCTCAACATAAGATACACACTTGGCTGTTAGTTGTTAGTAAATTCTCTGGGCAGGTCATCGGACTGAGCGGACACAACATAATGGTGGTGGCGCTAAGCGTCTCGAGGGCGAGTGGGGATTAGGACAGGGTGTATCTGCGTAGCTACTATGGAGACAACACTCAGATATCAGGAGAACAGTGTCATGAAGAGATATTAGTATGTGGGGTCGACATGAGTGTGCGGACACAGGTGTGTCACGGGATATTGGTCCGACTATTCGTAGCGTGAGGAGCTTGTGAGGGGAGAGGGGGCTCTCATACGGATTGTGCATTGGTTGGGGCGAGATAAGAAGGCAGGGGTTTGGGTACGGTTCTATTAGTCGTTCAATTCGCGAGGGGGGATGAGGTGAGACATGGGACACACGTAGGTTTACTAACGGGCGGGCGCTCTGCGGTCTTAGATGACATATATTGACGAGTGATGCTTCAGTGGTTGTGGACAGTGCGTGGGTTGTTGTGTTCTGACCGAATAGGATGGGGGTGCAGGCGTGTGCGAGACAGAAACGTTGGCGTGGCGGTGACGATCGGATGAAGACAAGCTGTTTTCTCAACTGAGAGCTGATAGGATGTTTGGGGACCGGAACTGAGAGACTATGATTCGGGTAGGCTACTGAACAAGGACAGAGGGTTGTCGGAGATAGTGGAGACTTGAGGCATGCGGTAGGACATGAGGAGCGGGAATGAGACCTCACTAGGCTTAGAGGAGAGTGTGTAAATAAAATTGGGACACAGGAGCTCGTATATCTACATTCATCCCGGACAGTATGTGATGGCGTTAGGTGTGTGATCAGCGTAGTGGTCAGGGCCTTTGTGGTCGATCTGTGGCCGGTGGCACAATGGCAAGTGATGGTCTGCGTTGAGGGTCATTAGCTGGGTGAGATGAACAGGGGAGACGTGGTGGCAGCGGTCACAGGAAAAATAAATAGGGGGTCAGGGCAGGGTGTGGTGATGAATGATGACTACATGCCGGCGACATACTGGAATTGGTATAGTAGGTACGGGTGCATCAAGGAATGGCGTACGTTGCGTGTATACGGACACAGGCTAGGGGAGGGACTCTTGCGGGGACAGAGAGTCTGGATGAAGGTGAGAGGGGGGGGGGGGGGGGGGGGGGGTGTGGTGGGGTTGGGGGGGGGGGGGGAAGGGGGGGGGGGGGGGTGAAGGTGCGTTGGGCGTGTTAAGGTGCATTAGGGTATGGGGGAATGGGAGGGGGGGGGTATGGTAAAGAAGGTAGGACGGTGAAGGGTTTCGTGATGAGGTGGAGATGGTGGGTTGTGTAGACCTGATGTAAGGACAATCCTAGCGGTCGGGATCCATCTCGGTGGGGGAGGGAGGTCGAGAGGCGGTGCTTACATCTTGTATCGGCGTGAGTGATCGTAGTGGGGCACGGGGGATTGAGGCTGAGGATAACAGGGAACGGTTTCAATATATAGTACATAGTCTGAAAGGGACATACAGGCTACGTGTCGTTTGCACTTGTAAAAGGTTTGCAAGGCGTGAGTGGGAGCCCGGTGATATTTTATTGATGGAGGCGAGATGTGGCAGTAAATACTTGGATGTCGAAATAGATTACGTGCAGGAGCGATTAGGGGAAGAGAGGTGCTATGTATTGGGGAGATTAACGGACGATGCCTATTTTAGACAGTATAGTCTGCGTTAGCATATGCTGTGTCCTATAAGGGGGGGGGGGGGATTGTGAATGGACACATGCTGCGGACGGTGTTTGATTAGGCGCGAGGAAGTCTTAGGAGGCGAATGCCTACTGGTCATACGAGGAGGGATATTGTTTTATAATCTGACGTGCTTTGTCATAAACTCCAGTTGATATATATGTATGGGCGATACTGAGTGCTTGGCTACTGACAGTCCATTATACAATTATTCTACATGAGTGCCCATGTAACATTGCAAGACCATTTATCCACTGTACCATGATGTATTATGCCAACCTGTGATTTGTCACTATCTGTGCTGTCGAGTGTGTACGGCCAATTAAACTTTAGAAAAGGTACACAGTCGTTGGTGTCGATGACTTCCAGCCATACATGAGTGTAAGAAAAGAACATTTGTCAACACCACGAACTCTTCCTATCATTCGCACATTATACACTCCATCTATGTCTACACACCACTGCGTAGGTCAAGTTGACATTCCATACTCGAACCACGAGCAACACAACAACACAGTATTTAACTCTGGTGATGTTCGAGCGAGCTTCAGATTTCTCAGCATGTCTCTTGCTCAGGGCAAGGGTCTTGTATTAAGAGTTTATCAACTGATGATGATGATGTCTGCTTCCATCCACTTATAATTATCTTTTGGTGGACATCATTAACGGGAATAAAATAACAACTTTATCACACACCCATACAATTTCCATCAAATAACTGGACAATGTGTAGTCACCATAGACAGGGAGTGATGAGGCCACCCCAACAGCACATCCATTAAGTGTTCTCCCAAATATATTACAACTATAACCAGTAGTAATATTAACTAGTCTAGTAACATACATATGTACACACCTTGCATTTATTATGTAATAGTCATGCATTTCTTTCATAATTGCAAAACCTTTCATATGTTCTGACCAAATTAAAACCTTGGTTCAGAACAAATAAATTTAAAGAAAATTACTATACAAATTTTACACACTTGAGTTAGTTCAGTGTATTATAACATTTATTAATATTATTAGACTTAGTAAATATCTGTGTGTGTGTATGTAAACTACCACAACACATTACATATCATTACCCTAGACATTTAACGTAGCCACATTCATTAGTAAAAAAAGATAGGTGTGAGGTCGTAGTGGTAGCACGAAGGGTCTTCTGACAATTCACAGCTACATTTTATCTCAGGAGTTTTCACAGCTGACCTCATGCATCACACTTAGTAATATCACCATCATACAATACCATCAATCCACTACATATATTGGGGTCTCTTGGTCCCGGGATAATTAGCCCATTAAGTATATTAGGATCTCCTGGGGGGGGGGGGAGAATTAGATTAGGGGAACACATTATAAACATTAAAAGGGTCCCTTAAAATTAAAAGTGTCCCTGAAAATAAAAGTTGGTGAATCTTCACAGCCAGTGGTAGTTAAGTAATTAATTAGAATTATTTTAGACTAGAGTAATTAGAAGTACTTTAGTGGTTGGAAATTTTATCTTGCACATTGCTAGATTTGTTTAAAAAGTATGGCGGAGCTGGCCAAATTCAGATCAGCTGCTGTGCTGACGGCAAAGGAGATGGGAATGGATGGTCAGATTTTAATTCAATATGTAACGGCTGAATGTGATAAATATATTGAAAGGGAAGATAGAAAGGTAGCTGAAGAGAAGAGGTTACAAATTGAGGCTGATAGAGAAATTAAGAGGCTGCAGATTGAGGCAGAAGACAAACGACAGCAAAGGGAGGCAGAAGATAAAAAGGCCGAAAGGGAGGCAGAAGATAAAAAGGCCGAAAGGGAGGCAGAAGATAGAAGGTTGCAAAGGGAGCACGAATTACGACTAAGGGAGCTGGAGCTACAAGGCCAGACTCCTGAAAATGGTGCCAGCCCTTTTGCCTCAGATGCTACGCCCAGTCTGGGAGCCTCAACATCAGCTATGGGGTTTCATTTAGACCATTTTGTTGAAAAAGACGATGACATAGAGGGGTACCTAGGACATTTTGAGTTATTAGCTACTACATATGGGTTAGAGAGAGAGAGGTGGAGTTTAAAGTTATCACAGGGACTGAGAGGTACTTCTTACGAAGTCTTCGCAAAAATGAACAGAGAAGACCAGGAGAATTACGACATGTTAAAGCAGGCTTTGTTATTGAGGTACGAAAAAAATGGGGAATTTTATCGTAAGAAATTTAGAAATGCCAAACTGTTGTCTGGGGAGACATACCACCAATTCTCTGCCAGACTGGAAACCTATTCGGAGAAATGGACTGCTCTGGGGAAGACCCAAGATCTTAAAGAAATGATCATGATTGAGCAATTGAGAGAGTCCATGGCTCCAGACATGAGAAAATTTCTCATGGAACAAGGTGCAGAGAAATTGGGAGAGGTTTTAAATGTCGCTGAAAGGTATCAGGCAGCCCAGGCAGAGGTAAGTGGTGCTAAAAAGAAGCACATAGACAATTTTAAAGCTCTACAGCAATTTAATAAATTTGATAATAGAGAGCAGGGAAATAAAGGTAGGACAAACTTTGAACGGCCAAGAAATGACTACCGAGACAGAAACTCACAGTTCAATGACCAAAAATCCAATGAAAGAAAACCGTTTAACCAAGGAAAAAGATGGTGTAAATGGTGCAAGAAAGATAACCATAACACCGAATTTTGTAGAAGGAAACCTTCAAACATTGCTGCAATGAAGTCGGGGACTCAAAGATTAAAGGTTAATCCTAAGGGACAGCAGGAACCTTATCACCCCCCAGTTTGTGAGGATGTTATTTGTAATGGGGTCACCATAAGGTGCCTTTATGATACAGGTTTGGATTATGATTCAGTTGTGAAGTCTAGCCTAGTGGACCCAAGTCAGTATACCACAGAACCAGTGGAAATACAAGGGGCAACTAAGGACATACCACTCATGACACTTCCCATCGCAAGGATAACGGTGAAAACTCGCTATGTGGAAGGAGAAATCAGAGCAGCAGTGATAGATGAACCAATCTACCCTCTGATATTGGGGTGTAGATACGTGTTCTTGGGGAATCCCGAGAGACCTGTGATCATGGCGACAGTGCAGACCAGGTCACAGAAGAAGGAGGAAGAAGGTGAACCTATAAATGCTCATCCAGAGGAGATGAGGAAGGCGCAGGCTGAGGATAGGACACTCAAGCCATGTTTTAAAAAATTGCCCAAATGCCACACACCTCCGAGCAAGGGGGAATATTTTATGAAGAACAAACTCTTATACAGGAAGGCCGGAACTGGAACAAATGGTCACAACCAGCTGGTTCTTCCCACTTCATATAGGGATAAAGTGATGGAACTCGGGCATGCGATTCCCTTCAGTGGTCACATGGGGATCAGCGCCACAGGACAGCGTATAGCTTGTTATTACTTCTGGCCAGGGATAACGGAGGATATAAAAAGATATGTCAAATCCTGCCCAGAATGTCAAAGGGTAGCTCCAAAGCACTGGACTGCTCCTGCAACTCTAGGGGAAATGCCCATAGTGGGAACACCTTTTGAGAGGGTTGCAGTGGATATTGTAGGACCTCTCACTCGGACCAAGAGGAGGAACAGTTACATCCTTACTCTGGTGGACACTTGTTCTATGTGGGGAGAGGTGGTAGCCCTGCCATCAATTGATTCAAAACATGTAGCAGAGGCCCTACTTACAATATTTACCCGATTAGGATTCCCGCATCAAATCTTGACGGATAATGGTTCTCAGTTCAAGGGGAAACTAACGGAAGAAGTTTTTAAGCTATTTCAAGCCAGACACTTTCATTGTAGTCCGTACCATCCGCAAGGGAACGGCCAGGTAGAGAGGTTCAACGGGACTCTCATTTCTATCCTGAGAAAGCTGGCACACGAAAAACCGGATCTGTGGGATCAATTCCTGCCCGCCGCATTGTTTGCGTATCGGGAGGTACCACATAGTTCAACCGGGATGGCTCCCGCAACTCTGCTATTTGGGAGGCCAATAAAAGGTCCATTAGAAGCCTTATTAAGGACCTGGACAGATGAGAAGGCGGAAGAGACTGTTACCTCATCTTATCAATACGTGAACGAACTGACCACTCGTTTGAAAGCTGGAAGGAAACTGGCAAATGATAATTTGAAACAAGCCAGGAAGAAACATGCAGCATATTTTAATAGGAAGGCAAAGGACAGAGAACTGGCAGTGGGAGAGAAGGTGCTTCTTCTACTACCCGGTAGCCAGAATAAATTACAAATTGGATGGCAAGGTCCATATACGGTTCTAGAGAAGGTGTCTAGAACAAACTATAAAATTGACAAAAAGGGGAAGGAGAAAGTTTATCATATAAACCTGTTAAAGAAGTATCTGGACAGACCACTCCAGGAAAGCACCCCCTTACTGACCTTAGCTATCGCAACTCAAATGCAAAAGGAACCACTCACCTCACATGAATACCCATTACATCCTTGTGAAACAGCAGCACAGGTAAAAGTCAGTAAGCACCTGACTAAAAACCAGAGGGAGAGAGTTCAACAGGTTCTGGAGGAACATACAGATGTATTAACAGATAAACCAGGCCATACAAATTTGCTACAGTATGACATGAAACTGGTAGACTCAAACCCAATCTGTATGAGAGCCTATTCTATTCCGTTCGCGAAGGAGAAGGCATTGAAGGAAGAAATAGATTATTTGTTGAAGGAGGGGATTATTTCACACAGTGAATCATCTTTTACCTCTAGTGTCGTATTGTTGAGAAAACCGTCTGGGGAACACAGACTGTGCATAGATTACAGGAAACTGAATGCTGTCACAGAAGGACAAGTGGATCCATTACCAGACACAAAACAGTTATTTGCCAGACTGAACAAGGCAAAATATTTTTCAAAGGTGGATCTTAGTAAAGGCTATTACCAGATCCCAGTGAAGCCTGAAGTGAGACCTTATTTGGCTTTTAGCACTTCGGATGGACATTATGAATTCAACATGCTACCATTCGGACTGAAAAATGCTCCGAGTGTATTTTCAAGGATGATGCGCAAATTGTTGGATCCCCTGAATAAGCCATGTATCACGAATTTCATGGATGATATTCTCGTCGCCACAGAGACATTTGAAGAACACATTGAAGCTCTAGAAATGTTATTTAATAGGCTTAGGGAGGCGAACTTGACTGCTAGGCCAACAAAATGTTGCATTGGATGCAAAGAGTTGGAATTCTTGGGACACACTGTATATCAGGGTAGCATGACCCCTGATCCCAAGAACTTGGAAAAACTGCAGAGAGCACCTAGACCACAAACAAAAAAGGATGTGCGATCATTCGTGTCGTTATGCGGATTTTATCAAAAATATATCAAAGATTTTAACTCTATTTGTGCTTCTCTGACTGATCTGACTCGCAAGGGACTTCCAGATAAAATTAATTAGACTGCGCAAAGTGAATTAGCGTTCCAAGACTTAAAGGAAAAACTCACTAGCAAGCCTATTCTCAAACTACCTGATTTGACACAGGACTTTGTCTTAAGAACCGATGCAAGTAATGTAGGACTCGGAGCGGCTTTATTGCAAAGATCATCTTCACCTGATGGGGAACTGAAACCAGTCGCTTATGCAAGCCGCAAATTGAATAAGGCGGAACAAGGATACTCAACAAGCGAAAAAGAATGTTTAGCGTTAATCTGGGCCATAAAGAAGTTTCAAATCTATCTGTATGGTAGGACTTTTGTGGTCGAGACGGATCATCAGCCTCTCGTATTCTTATCTCAGGCTAAGCATGAAAACGCAAGATTGCTGAGGTGGTCTTTATTGCTTCAACCTAATCAGTTTAGTATCCAATATATCCCAGGCAAATTGAATGTCGGTGCAGATTTCCTCAGTCGGTACCCCTGTGATCAAAATTAGAGTAATGGCAGGCGTAAGGAGAGATTTTATCTATGTGTATCACTGGTTTTAGAACTTGCCGTAGGCATGTTTTCAAGTGGGGAGATGTGTCATAAAATTGACCATGATACAACGTTAAAATATCTCCAATGATACAACGTAGGGATAAAAACTAATGCGTAAGCTGCTAGAATACATGATCGCCCACGCCGCGGGTCATCACCCGCCATGGAAATAAATTGTTAGACTTGACGGCAAAACGGAACGGGATGAGAACGGAGATCAAAAGGAAAAATCTGACTGAACGCGTGCTTGAAATTAGCAAGGCTAAAAGACGCAAGTGGTGGGGAAAGGAGGAAAAAGTCACGTTCCCCAAGTTGACATAAAGTAAAGAAATCGACAAAAGGGACCTTGGATATTATATGCCACAGTCATTTCTTGGACGCTTTTGCGATAACTTAATCCGTTTATTTGAATGCAGTGATGAACGCATTCCAGAAGATTCTAGAAAATATTTGAAAAGTAACTTTTCTTAATAATAATGTTAGGAATATAAAACCTAGCTGGCCGGATGGCCCATCTTGAGTAGTGAAATAATATGCTTTTATTTATACAGACGGACAGATAATAAGAAAGATATTGACAAAAGACTGTGTTGTTCATATCAGCGAGCGTCTGCATTGAAATAAAACATGTCACTAATTTTCAAAAAATTGTGGCCTTGAAGACGCAAGTGCTAAAATCTAGTTGGAATGAAGAGACGGGGTGGGATGGTGAATTGTGGCTAAAAATAACTTTAAAGGCAAAATTGTGTAGGGGAAGGCAGAGTTGGTTCAAAAAAACAAGTGTTTTTTTTTTGTGAAACGCAAGTAGAGATGGACGGACCAACAGACAATAAGGCATACTTGACTGAGGTATGACTGAAATGAATTTTTGGTAGGATATTTGAATTTGAAAAAAGAAAAGGCAGTGATTGCCCATAGATGAATATATTATCGGCGCTCAGACGCGCATTTTGTGCCATTCATTATAAGTTGTCCTAGTAGACACAGTGAATTATTAAGTGGTGTAATTCCCAGAAGCTATTGAAATCTTTAGAGGGACGCCATCCTAAGGCCAGCAGCTCAGCTGAGTTTTGCTAGCATTTAACTGTGTACTATATTCATAATTCTGGTAAGACCGAAATTATTTCTTTGTACATTTTAATATTTGTTTAAGGTTTCGAGTGATTTGATACTGCAATAGCATAATCTGTCCCTTACAACAAGTAAGGATTCGCTCTAGACCCCCCGCCCCAGTTCAGGGTCTAGAGACAAATAAAATACATAAACTCCAGCAAGGATTAGGAAGGAAAGATCAAGTGTTGAGATCAGTGAAACATATCACCTATCCTATTCTATGGCAGGAAGCTAATGAACATATTTCAGAATACGTAGTCTGGGAGAACTTATCCTATGTGAAACCAACTTGGTAAGATGTGTTGTTTGGTCAGAAAGATCTGACCCGTCTATGTGGTGTTGTTGTTGTGTAGTGTTGTGTCCAGAAATGGTTAGAGGATGGAATTCTGACACATGACTAATACTTTGATTGCAGAACTGTGAGTTTCAGTTGGCACCAACGCGGTGTCAAATGAGTTGTTGAATTTTACAAGAGTGGACCCGTGCAGTAACATTTTGTCAGAGCAGCCTATTATAGCCCCCAAGCACGGAGAGGTGGGGCCACCAGACTTCTGATATTGCCCCCAAGCACGGAGAGGTGGGGCCACCAGACTTCTGATATTGCCCCCAAGCACGGAGAGGTGGGGCCACCAGATCTCAGCACCAGAGCTATACCTTCAAGCTACGTGAGCGTCTGGTCTGCTGAGAATTCACCAACTCAACTTATTTGCTAACACACCCATACAAGTTCCATCAAATAACTGGACAATGTGTAGTCACCATAGACAGGGAGTGATGAGGCCACCCCAACAGCACATCCATTAAGTGTTCTCCCAAATAGATTACAACTATAACCAGTAGTAATATTAACTAGTCTAGTAACATACATATGTACACACCTTGCATTTATTATGTAATATTCATGCATTTCTTTCATAATTGCAAAACCTTTCATATGTTCTGACCAAATTAAAACCTTGGTTCAGAACAAATAAATTTAAAGAAAATTACTATAAAAATGTTACACACTTGAGTTAGTTCAGTGTATTATAACATTTATTAATATTATTAGACTTAGTAAATATCTGTGTGTGTGTATGTAAACTACCACAACACATTACATATCATTACCCTAGACATTTAACGTAGCCACATTCATTAGTAAAAAAAGATAGGTGTGAGGTCGTAGTGGTAGCACGAAGGGCCTTCTGACAATTCACAGCTACATTTTATCTCAGGAGCCTTCACAGCTGACCTCATGCATCACACTTAGTAATATCACCATCATACAATACCATCAATCCACTACAACGAGAGTGACCTCAGCCAATAATGCACTTTTTTGGGGTGCAAAATTGGCTCAGCGTCCATTCACGATGTACTGTCACAGCAAGGCGATTGCGCCGTCTGGTTGGTCCTAGGTTCGATTCTTATTAAAGACTATCACTCTTACAAAGGGATTGACATAAGTCGTGGGCCTGACCATGAAGGAGTCATAGGAGGAAGATGAAACTTGGTCCATATAAAGTCCATCATATTTGCACTGAATGTGTAAAGTACGCGTTTGTTTCTTCAATGGGTTTTCCCGCTACGGAAGTGTCAGTCAAAAAATTTTTTGGAGACCATGGTGACAGGAGATGAGACTTGGGTACACCATTATTACCCAGAATCCAAAATTGCCAGCATGCAATGGAAAACACCGGGCTCCTCAACACCTGTCAAGCCGAGGGAGCAGAAATCTGCAGGTAAAGTGATGCTGACTGTTTTTTGGGACGGCAAAGGTGTCATTTTGAAAGATTATCTGCCTCGTGGCAACACAGTTAATGGACAGTACTAAGCAGATCTTCTCACAAAACTAAAAAAGGTTGTGACCAGGAAACGAGGGATAACCCACACTGAAAATCGTCCTTTGCTTCAAGACAACGCGCCCTCTCACAAAGCACGGCTTGTGCAGCTAGAAGCCAACGATTTGAATATTGAAATTCTTCCACACCCACCATATTCTCCAGATTTGGCTCCATCAGACTTTTTTCTATTCCCAGATCTTAAAAAACAGCTAAAAGGAAATCATTTTGACAGCGATGAAGAGATTATATTGGCATGTGATGACTGGTTTAGCTTGAAAAATAGGGTGTTCTACTCCCAAGGTCTTTTCAAGGTCAAGCAGAGATGGCAGAAGTGTGTCAATTCAGACGGTGGCTATATTGAAAAGGAATAAACACTATACACAATTTCAGCTCTCTGTGACATGTCCTTCATGGTCAGGCCCAAGACTTATGTCAATCCCCTTGTATTTTCTTTTCTTTTGTCTAAGGCCATCCTTTATGTCCAACGAGTACCTGTTAATTATCTTTATTTATTTATTTACTTATTCATCAGTGCACTACAAGACTAATATTCATTAAACTAGCAAGCTCGTAATCGTCATACCGACTTTATGAACAATGGTAAACCTCGGTTAGCGAGAAAAGGGCTTGCTTTAAACTCTGACAGCAACGGAACTACCTGTTTGAGATCTGAAGAACAACAAAGAATGGAAAGCTGAGGTCTGTGAATAGTAAATAATAAACATAAACCAGTATTTGGCAGCCACTAGTAAGAAAGAAGGAAGGAACACACTAGGCGACAGGTAACTCTTTCTTCGGCTTACTTGTCCTACAATGGTTATCGCTTTAGGAATCCTTGTAGGAACCGCTAACAGAGCACGCAATAACACTAAGCCAAATTCTATTCGAACGTTTTTACACTTTCTACTATACTACTATGAATCGTATTTCCTCATTTAATTTGCTGCAGGTATCGACGACAGAGCACGATCTCCGTAGCTCCCGTGATGATTTTGGATAGTTAAGTGCCTAAAGACTGGCTACAGAGTTACCTTCGGCCACTTCCTAGACCAGGCAAAGACCCCACACCGCTCAGCAGCTATCGAATTATCACACTACAGGATGTCTACGGTAAATTACTTGAAAAGATAGTTGCAAGACAAGTAATGAGCCACCTCGAAAATGTACACTTCCTTTCTGATACCCTGGGTAGCTATAGGCATATGAAAACAACATGGGGTAACGCTAGAACGTTTGCTTACGATGTGTACGAGGCGTTCCAGGGTAAAAGAGAAACGGTGGCTGTCGCTATTGACAGAGGATGCTTATAACAGTGTGGAGTGTGCAACCCTAATAGACTGTACAATGGCATGTGTTGTAAACCATTGGATAACTGTGACGGTATCGCCTCACCTGCTTTGCAGTAATGGTCCAACAGTGGCCAAACCTCAAGAGTATCTATTATAGGCTTCAATGGAGTCTATCTTTACACAAGATTTCACTTGGCAGAAATGTAGATAGAAGAGTAGTAAAGCTTCTATCACATGGGAGTCTTCACAAGATATTCAGGTAAGCGAAAACAATGCTGGCTGTTGCTGAGCACGTTAATTCTGTAATCTGCCGACGCTTTTGTGAAGGATTTAAGCACTTATTACTTTCAGCTCGTTTAAGCCCCCATCCCTGATTTACTCAGTAGAATTCTATTATTCTAGTATAGCTCTGTTTAGAATGTGTGTAGCAATTTGACTGAGACAAACATGCAGTAACTTTAAAATGATTAAATCAAAGTTAAATTTGTAACATTAGAAATAACAAAAATTAATAATCACTTTAGGTTTTAACAGTTGGAAATAATTTGAATAGTTATGGATCAAGAAAAGTTATCTTCACAGTCTTTAGTGAGTCAAGTCGCAGCATATATTTGAACTTAGCTGCCAATGACGGTTCTGCTTTCTTATGGGTTGGTTCTTTTCACTCTGCTCCCGCTCGTCTCTGATCAAGGTTTTCGGCGGTAGCTCGTTTCCCAGAAACGCCAAGGAGAGTCTACGACGTACGTCCTTCGTCTTAAAGCTTAGGCCACGGTTCCCTTCTTGTTCCAGAGATAGTACTTTCTGCTGGTACCACCAATAACTATGGTTAAAGAATAGAACGAAACGATCTTCTGAGTATGGCGTTTTCCACCCCATAGTTATGGGTTCCTATCTTCCCATACCACCATCCCAATTACTCAGACGGCATAAAAGTTTCTTTACATTTAAATAGAATAGCTTTAGCTTTACATGACATTTAAATGAAAAGAGTAATAATACATATAGAGTCTGTTTACATATATATCTCCACTGATTGAAAAGTGTTCACAATATAAATTGAATATTGTTTTCATTTATGTTTACACTGATTGAAGAGTTTGAAACTTCCGTTACTTTAAAATGAATATTTTCACATAGACATTTACACTGGTTTAAGCTTGAAAACTTACTTTAATTTTAAAGTGATTATGTTTACAGGGACATTTACACTGCTTTGAAAATGTAAGTATTTTACTTAGAATGTACATCCTTTCTTTCATCTTTCCCTCTCTGCTCCATAGGGAACCTGAAACTACTTTATGCTTTTAGTTCTCTTTACAAAACTATCAATAAAGCAAACACCAGCTCGTGCAGTGGTGGTTCATGAATCATCATTCTATACGCTGAGGTTGCCAGCCCAAAATGACTTTTACATCCAATAGCAATTTTCAACCATTAAACTTCACATGGTTATTATATATATATATATATATATATATATATATATATATATATATATATATATATATATATATATATATATATATATATATATAGATATATATCTATATATATATATATATATATATATATATATATACACATATAAATATATATGTTAGTTCACATATTAGTAATAAAACATAGAGTGAAAAATGCTCTACTTAGGCCAATCTTGGCTACAGACTTGTTTCTCGATGAATAAAAGAGATGAGTCGGTCTCTTACACGCTTCTGGGGTGTCTTTAATTTGACAATAGATTCCCTCTCTGACTCCGTGTGATTCTATATTTTGCTAGCCTCGGTGTTCTTCATCGAAATGTAGAGATTTCTTGTGATTTGTAAGTCTTATTTTGTTCTCCAATAAAAGGTTCGGTTAAAAAGAGGAATTATGAATCTAGTCTTTACTCTGGCGAGGTCTGATATTTTCTTGGCGAGCGTGAAGTTTACAGTGAAATAAAACTGCGAAATGGTCAGACTATATTCCTATCTTCCCACGCATTGTTATTAAGAATCTAATCAGAAAGATCCAATCATTTCAAAACATACCGATAGGGTGTGATATATTCAAAATAGTCCCACGTGAAATAAGTGCGTGCCTGCAAAGGTCACGTATTACCATATATGGACATCTGATGACTTGCATACACTCTCACAGGCAGATTGGTAGACACACATGACAACATGGTTAAGCTGTAATACTTAATGCTTTGTTAGAAAGTAATGTTGTCATAATAAGTCGGCCGGAAGCGATTATGTCACACTTGTCTGCCTACATGTGTCACACAGACAGTAATCTCGTTATCTGTCGTATGAGTAGCAAAAACTCCGAGTCTGCCCATCTGGGTTACCAAGCGAGTCGTCTTATCAGCGGTTCATTCTAAACACGCCGGCGACTATCTTATCTCAGTTGCTCACCGCAAGCTAGGATGACCGGGTAACAAACAGGTGACATCAAAAGAAAAATAAACAAAAAACAAAATAGATAGCAGCTGCCTTAATGGAGAGACCAGTTGCATTTCGCTTGGGAACTTGGACATCAGAACGAATGCGCATTTGCTCGGGACTACCCCAGGGTTCTCCACCATCACCAGTGCTGTTTAACATCTACACAGCAAAAGTAGCAGCCTTTCCACCAACAGGACTGGGACGAACATTAACTTTCGCAGATGACATACTCATGAACAGAACTGACTCAGACAGACATGAAATGGTCCTAGGCATACAAGAAACACTATAGGCTGCTTCTAGATGGTGTGAGGAAAGCGGATCAAAGGTCAATCTCAACAAGGCCTGTGTGATGTGGTGCTCTTTGAACAACTCCATAGGGAAATTAGACCTTCCAGACATCACCTTCAATGGGCAGAACAATAAAAGGCAAGAGAGGCTGAAGTATCTGGGAGTAACGTTTGATCGTGGGCTATCGCTCAAGTATCATATCGAACTGATCATACAGAAGTTCAAGCGAGGACTGGCAGCTTTAAAAACAATGGTTGCTGCACGTTTGGAACAGAGACTGTTGTTTATCCTGTATCATCAGCTAGTGATTTCAGTAATCGAGCAAGGGCTAGGAATACGCACGCTGTCAGTGTTACAATGTGACTGGAACGCATTCAAAATGAAGGGATGCGACGAGTTTTGGGCAGTACGCATGATACCCCCATTGTGACAATAAGATACATGCTCGGATTGCTGTCGATTATATCCAGAAATGCAATAGCCCAGGCAAAAGCCTATATGCGGGTAACCACCGACAAAAGACACCCCCTACATGAGAACGTAGCTGGCATCAAAGAAGCAAGAATCAACAGGGGGATGTCATAGATGGCTCAGGCAGGAGCTACGATTGGTCAGGTGACTAGGGATGAAAATGTATCAGAAGGGGAAGAGTGGAGTAAGTCAGAGAAGAACTGGATAAACTACCAGCAGGTCATCATTAGCCTTGGCAGAGAGTGCAGATCTGGGGGCAATAGAAAAGCAGAGCTGGAGATTAATCAGCTGATAAGTGATGATGCTGGGGATGAAGTCGCCATTGTGTATACTGATGGGTCTGTAGTGCGTGGTGAGAAATGAAGATGGGGCTTCTCTGCGAGAGTAAAGGGCAGGGTCGTCGCTGAACAGAGTGGAGCCTATATGACAACGACCAGCGTGTTACAGGTACAGTTAGCATTCATACTCTTCAACATTTGCTGAGGGAGACTGAGTACCTATGAGTTTGCCCTGAGTGCAGTGAGGTCGATTCTGATTAACAATAACAATACTAGGAATTAACTTGATGCTACATTTTAGGCTTCACACAAACTGCGTTTTGAAAACTTTAAGAGATGCAGAAATGAAGATTTAAAATTAAAATACTTGTTCCTAAATTGTTAAAATAATTGCATCATGCTTGACCTCTTACTGAGACATAAATGTCCATCACTGAGCAGAATTCTGATACGCAGAATTTGCGATAAGTATAAGTACTTTAGATGGTCCCAGCTACGTCTACTTATCCAGACTTCACTGTACAAAATTATCAACTATTTCTGTCTGTACCTGTATGTCTTACTGCCAGTATATGTGAATTACCTAACTTCGAAATATTTCTGTTATCCAAGTGTTGCGACTCCCTCCATTGTTACGTGCTTTATTATGTCGAAGGAGTTTATCGGAGAGGTACATCCTTTATAAAATAAATCTCTGTGTGTAGTTAGTATGGCATGCACAAATGCCGATAATAGTTTTACATTCACCCTTCAAACACAATCTTGATCTTCAACAATAAAGATGCAGCAAAGGCCAGGTTGGACGTTAGGACGACACATGTTTATTCACAAGTCAAAGCTCCAATTAATTCATCACATATATATATATATTCATGATCTTGGCATAACCTAGCCAGTCTTGAGCTTCGCTATTCAGTCTGCTAATGACAAGATGTCCTCGACATATGCATGCAGATTTTATTAAAAAGTCTCAACTCACGTGCATCAGAATATGGCATTCACTTCTCACAATATAATACTCTAGCATCGACCCAATGAAATATATGGGCGATCTAGATGTTGAAACACTTTAGGACTCTGTAGAAATAACACCATCTAGGAGCGCGACATATATGCGTCCGTCCACATCGAAATACACACAGAAAAGACCCGAAGTTTCCTTCACTTCTGCCAAACTGAGACCGGTTGACTTCTGCCAAATCTGCCTAAAAAGCAATGACGAACTTCCGGGTAACCCGTGGATAAAGTACATTAACAGCATGGTATCTAATCGATACTCATCTGATAACGATCGATATGTTATGAGTTTTAATCGTAACAACAAGCTGTGGCAGATTGTATGTCCGTTTATCGTAACATTATTATCTTTATATCTGCAAATATGATCTCAGTGTATTCCTTTTAACGGGCCCCAACCACTGTCAAACCTATTTTACTGCGCTGTCATGCATTGTCTTATCTTAGTTTACATACTACAAATGTGTGTGGTCCATGAACAATATTATTTATGATTACATTTTATTCGTTTATAAATAATAAAAAAAAGAAACTACCTTGGGCGTGTATGGATTAGGGTAATTCAAACATAAACAACTGAACGAAGTTCTCACATGCAAAATTCATTTGACCTTATTCCCATTAATCACCAAAGCCGCAAGCACAAAATATATCGTCGATCAAGAGACATTTGACCTGCATTTGATAAGCTGAAACCTGGAAAGCATATATGCCCATACACCACAGCGGACGTCCTTTTTTCTGCGCCGAAAATAAAAATAAAAATAAAGTAGTTTTCTGTTATTAGGGTTTGTCTCGTTGCCCCGTCTATATTGTGAGAAGAAGAAGGATCTATATGTCAAAGGTGTACCGCGCTGGTATCGTATTTATTTTCCTTCATGATTTTACGAATTATATTTATTCTCTTCCTGAGTTTCTTTGTTCGGAATTCACATGTTTCTGCTTTTGAAGGTTACTATGGAAACTGCATTCTAAGATCTAACGTTGTCAGATAAACGTCGTTTCTTTCTTCCGTCTTAATCTAACCAAGGTGGTCGTTGTGGCTTCATATTCTAGTAGCGACTGTATTTTTTTCTATCTGCCTTTCTTTGTCGTGTGCCTCATTTGGTTGAGACTAGCATACTAGTATATACAGTAGTTAGGTGCACTATTGTAAAGTTAATTCTCTACTTGGGAGAAGACAGAACTTAATAAAGAAATTCAAGTCAATTTCAGACAAGATGGAGAAATACTGAGAGAATGGCAGCTTTTTCTAAAGACTTCCCTACCTATAACCAAGTTGTTATGTACTTATTTAATGGGACAGTGACTAAATTGCCATTTACAACATACCTAACAACTCAACAAAGCCTAGAGGAAAATACACCACGAAGGCAAGTACAGTTACAGTACCAAATAACTCAGCCCGAAGACTGGCTGGGATACAGTCTCCAACACGTATATGATATCAACAATTTAAACATTATTCTGAACACAAGAAAAGTATTTCCAAAAAACTCTGGCACGATCATCTACGTATCCTTAACCAAAATGTTACTGGCAGTGCATTGACAGCTCCTGCTGATGGTCGAAAAGACAAGCTACTTATATGGCCTAAATCACACATAAATGGAAATAAATAGACTTTTAATTAAACACGAGTAAACTGATCGTACTGTCACTTCAGCGACTCTTGAGACTCATAAGGAAAAAAATTACGATGTTCTGACAATGATAACTTCTGCTGCAGCTGTTCTCAGACCACAGCAAAAAATCACAGCCTTTTTAACTGCGAAACCACTATGTATTCCTAAAGCAGTTTTCTATTTTGCCTGCTTTCCTCTTGGGCATACAATGGCTTGTCCAGCTCACGGCTCAACACATTTGGCCTCCTCAAAGCATTGAGCATCACTGCTTATGTCTCAATCATTCCAGCACGCCTATCATACGTCCATTGAAAAAACATCGGTTGCTTAACATTTCACATCATACCACTCCACAAAGTTTACCTTCGCTCACTCGGAAACAGCCTGCAGTGAATGATTCATCAAGGCTATGATTGCTGGAATTTGGCATCAAACGTAAGATTAGCAAAGATGGATGTTTGCGAGGATGCAACCGGCGTGTATACAACAAATGCGCAACTGGAACAATTAGCACTTCGACACTTTCTGAAGGAGACTGGGCACCTACGGGTTTGCCAGGAGTGCAGTGATGTCCTTTCTGATTAACAATAGCAATAACTTGGAAACTCGCTACTACGTGTAGAAACCACAACAAACTTAATTCTAGCTCAACTCAGCTCACATACAACACAAATAAGCAGCCTCGGACCCTGCGTCGCATATGCTCTCAACTCTAATACTCCAAACACTTCGTGGCACAAGTAATACAAATATATTGAATGCTGAAAAATTGTTTTAAAACCCTTCATCGCTTTCTTGAATTAACGGAACAACACAGCTTGCGGGAATTCATTAAGCCCGTGAGAAATCGGTCGCCACGTTTCTGGCATTGTGTGATTAAGAAGTCTTCCGGAGGGAAGACAGCATTGCTACCCGACATGCCTGGAGGTACATGACGTCCATTTCGAGCTCTTGTCACGTGGTAGAACTTAAAGCAAAATGATTCAACATCTTATCAAGTGCTAGTTAAAAATAAAACTGGCATGGGAATTTATATCTGTGAGTTTAGTCGTTCTAGACAATACGGTCAGGTCCCGCAGCTGTATTCATTGTTTTATATAAAGTCAGCTGTGTCATTTATTGCCCCTGCGTATACTGTGAAAGGGTAGATTGGTTTTGTTAAATTGTTGCGTTAATTGTTGAGGTGAAGACTTCAAGCAATGTTGTGAGCAGAGGTTAAGACAAGCTGCTAGCTGTAGTTAGGCGTGAATGAAGCTCAGTGGAGCGTGGAAGGTTTTCACGTGTTTGGTGAATACGAATGAAAAGGTCAGTGAGAGAGAGAGAGAGTTGTGTGTTGGTCAGTAGTGTGTTGGGTTAGTAGAGAGTTGAGTCGGTAGAGAGCAGACAGTAGACAGGAGACAGCGTAGAGAAGAGAAGGGTGGATGTCTATAGTAGTGTGCGAGTAGAGAGGGCCAGAGTTGTGCAGTGGATTTATGAAGTAGCCTATTTTGTGGCTGTAGATATTCCGAGAATCAGAGTGATTGTAGAATACTCGGGATTTGTTGTGTCTCCAATATTTGTAATGGCCCTGCGCCCATTGTGACTTATTTGTGATATTATATATTCACGAAGATTGATATGGTTGTTGGAGTTATTCCTTAGACAGTGAGCTAGACGAACGGTGTATAAGTGTTGTCTGACTTTCTACATCCACCCACATACACCCTACTCGTCATACCAGGGGTCCCACGATTCTAGGGGCCCCATGCTGGGATGCTGCCAAATTGTTCAAAATCATCTCTTGGCAGAGTGGATAATTACTCGATCTCTCGCTGGAAAGGCCTGGGATTCAAATCAAACAGGACGTGGGTAAGTTGAAGAATTCATCATCTTACCCAATATGCGTTTTAAAATAGATTTATAGCAAAACATTGCATCAAAGTTTATTTTAATTAAGGTAGAAATATCACAAATTCCTTAACACCCTTTGCCCAGGGCCTACAATGCTGTTAAGACGGCCCTGAGCCTGAGAGGAGTGATAAATATGTTTACTTTTATAATTTCTTCTAAGTGAATCCATAAAAAAATATATCCAAAATGTGAGTAACGTTTCGCCATAATTACGTCGTTTTTATCACCATTACCCTCATCATCATCATCATCAGGCCATCCTTTTTGCCGTTATCTCTCACATAGACATTCACACACACACACACACACACACACACACACACACACGCACACGCACACGCACACGCACACGCACACACACACACACACTCACACTAATCACTAACGTGGTCCATTTTTTTACGAACACTCATTTTTGTTGTTGGTCATGAGACACTTTATTATGCAATGAATGACCGCGGAGTGAGAGACTTGAATGTGTGTCTATCCGCTCTGTCTCACACTGACAGAGAACGCGTCTCTAACTTTGATCACCTTCATTACTATGACAACCAGGGGGCGATCAATGCCTGATGTATTTACTTTTGAATGCGTCTGACCTCGCCGGGTTAATGACTTAAATTGATGAGCTTTAACAAGAAAAAATAAAAGTAACGATGCGATTTTCAATTGGTGGAAGAGGCTGTGATCGGGTGGGTCAGGCAATTTGGACAGAGCTGTCATGTATTTTTAAAAAAAACACGAAAAAAAAATGAATTGAGCAAAACAATAGAGCAGGGGCAACGCAAATGTAAGAGCTATGTAACCGCTTGTTTAATCTGTGTTAATTAGTAATGCCTTCAAATAGTGTCAAGGATCGATGTGGTGGGAGATGGTGGTTGAGTGATAAAGGTGGTAGTATTGAAAAATGCGGGAAACAGTGTGTAGAGATAAATGTAACCGTGTTGGGAGATAAAGATAATAGTGTTGAGAAGTGAGGTTAACAGTGTTGAAAAATGAGGGAACACTTGAGAGATAAAGGTAGCATTGTTGAGAGATAATGACAACAGCGCTGAGCAGTAAGGGTAATTGTGCTGAGATATAAAAGTAACAGGGTTTTAAAATGTCGGTAACGGCGTTGAGAGATAAAAGTAACAGTGTTGGGAGAAACAGATAATAATGTTGAGAAATGTGGGTAACACTTGAGAGATACAGGTAACATTGTTGACAGATAAAGATAGAAGTGCTGAGAGATAAAGAAAACAGGGTTAAGAAATATCTATAATGATGAGAGATCAATGTACACGTGTTGGGAGGTAAAGATAATCGTTTTCACAAATACAGGTAACACTCGAAAGATAAAGGCAACCTGTTGAGAGAAAAAGATAGCAGTTGTTACGCACAAATAATTACTTTTTCCAAAGTCTTTGTATGATCATTTTTTGTATGTATGATCATTTTTTGACTGAAATGTGTATTATGTTTTTTTTACGGTCAAAGGGACATAATCCGAGTTATTGAGACTACAATTTTTTAGGAGTTTGCCTTCTCTTGTATAGAGACACGTTCGGTCTATAATTTCTTGAACGAAGCGTGACCATATCTCCTTATTTGGTAGTATCAGTCAACTATGTTAGATGTCTGAAAATCTGTCTTAACGCTTCTGTTCATGACCATAAAAGGCGCGACTGTGTAAGACTTTTATCTCGAATGTTCTTAAAATTGCTTTGTGTGAATTGATACTCACGTAGATGAGTTTCTGCGCATGTCAAACCGGGAGTTCGTTCTGTGTGTTCCGCCCAGTTGGGGCAGTTGAAAAATGGTCTGAGTAGCGAGCGGACGCGACCTGCGTCTTGTGATTTTCTGAGGAAAATACATTGTCTTTGTGAGTTAGTTAGCTAACTAGACTATTTCCCAGTATTATTCAAGCCTGCCTGGAGGCATATGTTCATGGTTGTTTCCGAAATAAGGTAATTCCTCTTGTATCGAACATTATGCTATCATCTAGAGGTTCGTCATTTTGTCGCCTTTTGCTCGCCTGTGTGATTCAAAATGGAGAGGTACTTTGACTAGGATTAAGTCACCGGTATCTTTATACCTGAACTAGTTATATACCTATGGGTCGCTCTAGACCAACAAGACTATTGTCTGTGTTCCAGGATTCGTTATATCAGAGATCACGTCCAAGTCAGATGGTTAGACTTAGGAAGGTTATAAAGGTCGAGCTGACCTGTAATCCATGTATGCTATTCACGTGCAGACAGTAAACGGACTTATTGTATACATCTGATCTGCTAGCATCAGGAAGGGAATATTTATTATTGTGTATGAACATTGTTGAGCTGCAGCTGACACTGTTGCAGAAGTTATATATATATTATTTATACAGCTTCACGAACCAGAACTTTAGGATATCGAACATACAGAAGCTATCTGTTTACAATACAACTATTGAGTATTGAATCCTAGATGACTATCGGCTAATATGATTTGAATGCTGAACTCGTTGAACTATGTTGATGTCATAAATATCATGACTGTTGTTTTGTGGCGTGCAATAAATGGTAAAAATTATACAACGAAGTTACCATTTCTATGACTCTACACATCATGTTGCCTGTGTTGTACCCTGTGAACTACTCTACTGCAACATACACAGCAACATTATAAACCAGATAAGACACCCACATTTTGCACTTTAATACCTGGTGTCGATAGGGGTGGTAATTTGACGTCATCCTAAATCCACCCTTATCAGCAGTGCTGAGAGATAAAGGTAACATGGTTGAGAGATAAAGATAGCAGTGTTAAGAGACAAAGGCAACAGGGGTGAGAGATAAAGATAGCAGTGCTGAGAGATAAAAGGAACAGGGTTGAGAGATAAAGATAGCAGTGCTGACAGATAAAGGCTACAGGGTTGAGAAATTCGAAAGAGGAAGGCAACATTGTTGAAAAATAATAGTAATATTGCTAAAGAGAGGACGGTAATTTCATGGTGCGTAATTGGCTTCGTGCCAATTCACGATTCAATTTACCAGTAAGGTAATGGCGCCCCCGGATGGTCTTTGGTTCGATTCCCAGATAAGCTTAATCACTTCTGTTATTTTTCTGTTGTCTAGTGCCCGTCTCCCGCCTGCCGTACGATTGCCTGCTATTTACCTATATGTGTTTATTTATTTACGCTTTTATGTCAAGTTCAAGTGAAGCGTTTGGCTTTCGTGACGTTGATTGCTTGGTTTGCTTAGTTTGCTTGTAAGGACCACCTTCAATGCACACAGACAACTCGATCAGTGCTCTGATCTCCTCCGTTAGATCACACAAGGAGAATCTCAGCACAGCGCACGAACTACGTAGCACCGCAAGGATCCCAATGTGTGTATACAGGAATCACACATTCTATAAATATTTTTTTTTTGCGGGTAGGTTTCCTAATATGTGTACATTTAGCAAGGGCATCGGCCATATGGCCTACTCTTTGGGATTTCAAACTGCCGATATGTCTTTAACACGCACAACTTGCACTTCTATGTTTCGCCCTCATCTGAGAAGGCTAGGCATCTGGTCTCACTACCCAAGAGATCGGGGGGGGGGGGGGGGGGGGGAGTATGACATCATTAGAATCCACTGGTTCTGAAAATATTTCCATCAAATATATTCCATGTACTGAGAACCGAACCCGGTACCTTTAGAATTAAAGGCGGACGTTGATTGTTGTGTCTACAAGTACAGGCGGCAAAACTGACTATTATGTATTCAGCTGTGTTCTATTTATTAACTCTTCTTTTTGAGATAAATTTACTTACTTACTTACTTACTTAGTCGTTCCCCTTCTACCGTGAGATGTAGAGGTTTGGAAGAGAGAGCGCCAGACCATTCTATCAGCTGTCTTCTTCCTGGCCTGGTTCCATTCTAGTCCTCGGTCCTTCAAAGATTGTCTAATGTTGTCCTCCCAGCGGACTCTGGGTCGTCCTGGAGGTCTGGATCCCTGGCTTTTTGTTTCCCATGCTTGTCGTGGTAGCCGATCTTCTCCCATTCTGCAGACATGGCCAAACCATCTTAGTTGGGACTGTTCTATTTGGGTCTGCAGCGGATGGGATTTTAGGCCTTAACGGATCGTCTGGTTGCGGACCATGTCTCTTCTTGTTACTTCAACCACTTTCCTCAGATACCTCATTTCTGAGGTTTGGATCTGGCTTTTGTGGGTTGTAGTCATTGCCCACGACTCGCATCCATATGTCAAGACTGGGACATAGGTGGAGCGGTATACAGCCATCTTCGTTTTCTTACCAACCTCTTTCTTGCTGAGGAATCCACGATTTATGGCCTGAAAAAAGTCTCCCAGCCGCTGCTTTTCGAGTGGCCAACTCTTCTTTGATGCCTCCCTTTCGGTCTATAATAGCTCCGAGATATTTAAAGTGGTCGACCTGCTCCAGGACCTGTTCTCCCAACTTAATCTGATGTTTTCTTTCTTCTCGTGATATCACCATGGATTTTTGTTTTAGAGCTGCTTATGACCATCCCTCTCTTCTCCAGCTCTTCCTTCCAGACTTGCAGGTTGGATTGGAGATGTGCCTCTGATTTAGCAATCAGGGCAACATCATCAGCAAATGCCAGCTCCGAAATATAGACCTGTCTCATCTTCCAGTACCCCCCTGAATACTTTCTTGTTCTCTCCTTACATGCCTTGATGACATCGTCCATAAGGAGTATGAAGAGGTAAGGTGATAGGATATCACCTTGTCTTACACCAGTGGTGGTCCTGACTTCTTCTGACTTATGGTTTGCTGTCCTCACATAATTTCTGCAAGACTTGTAGAAGCTCTGTATAGCATGAATCAGAGGTGCTGGAATATTCTTCCTTGCCAAAAACAGTCCCAAAGTTTGCTCCAGGGGGGACCCTGTCAAAAACGCCTTTTCCAGATCTATGAAACAAAGATGGATCTCACTCTTATACTCAAGGGCCTTTTCACTCAGCTGTCTGAGTGTGAAGATTAGGTCTTGAGTACTTCGGTTTGCTCGGAATCCGCACTGGACCTCATCCAATTATGGCTCAGCTAGGCGTCGGAGTCTCTGCTCTAGGATTCTAGAGTAGATTTTACCAGGGACACTGAGAAGGGATATGCCTCTATTGTTTCCACATTGTCGATTGTCACCCTTTTTGAAAATTGGTGTTATGATGGCAATCTCCCAATCCTTTGGTATGGTCTTGTTGCACCATGCTGCCTGTAGGACCTTTAAGAGTAATAGGTCGCCTGATGCTCCCATGTACTTAACCATTTCTGGTGTTATACCATCATGCCCTGCTGCTTTGCCCAATTTGATTTTCTCTAGTGCTGCCCTCAGTTCTTCCATCTTTATGTCATCTTCACCATCATTGGTTTCCTCTTCTGTGTCAGTGGTTATCATTTCTGATGCTTCATCATGCTCACCATCCAATAGTTCTGAGAAATATTCTTTCCATCTTTCCATTACTTCCTTCGGGGCAGTAAGCATGATAAGGGTGGATTTGTGCTGAAGTGGTAACTTGCCACCCTTATCGACACCTGGTGTTAAAGTGTAAGATGTAGGTGTCTTCTCTGATTTAGGATGTTGCTGTGTATGTGGTAGTGGAACAGTTCACAGGGTTATCACACAGGCAACATGACGTGTAGAGTCATAGAAAGGGTAACTTCGTTGTATAAGTTTCTTCATTTATTGCACGCCACAAAACAGTCATGATACTTATGACATCAACATGGTTAACGAGTTCAGCAAGATGATATGGCACATTGAAAACAATTTCTGTAGTCAGCAATGATAGCTGTTGTATATATGCGTCATAAGACATCACAGTTCAATAGATTCAGAAATTCATCAATCATCGAGTGCTAGTTCGTGAAGCTGTATAAATAATAATAATTTCTATAACTTCTGCAACAGTGTCAGCTACAGATCTTCAATGTTCATAAACAATAATAAATGCTCCCATTCTGATGCTAGCAGATCAGTTGTATACAATAAGTCCGTTCACTGTCTGCACGTGAATAGCATACATGGGCTACAGGTCAGCTCGACCTTTATAATGTTCCTAAGTCTAACCATCTGACTTGGACGTGATCTCTGATATAACGAATCCTGGAACACAGACAACAGTCTTGTTGGTCTAGAGCGACCCATATATATTTAACTAGTTCAGGTATACAGATACCGGTGACTTAATCCTAGTCAAAGTACCTCTCCATTTTGCATCACACAGGCGAGCAAATAGGCGACAAAATGACGAACCTCTAGATGATAGCATAAAGTTCGATACAAGAGGAATTACCTTATTTCGGAAAATCAACCATGAACATATGCCTCCAGGCAGGCTGCATAATACTGGGAAATAGTCTAGTTAGCTAACTAACTCACTAAGACACTGTATTTCCCTCAGAGAATCACAAGACGCAGTTGCGTCTGCTCGCTTCTTAAACCATTTCTAAACTGCCCCAACTGGGCGGAACACACAGAACGAACTCCCGGTTTGACATGCGCAGAACGACAATCTCTGAGGTGCCGTTCACAATAAGACGATTCGAAGAACATTCGAGATAAAAGTCTTACACAGTCGCGCCTTTTATGGTCATGAAAAGAAGCGTTAAGAAAGGTTTCAGACATCTACCATAGTTGACTGATACTACCAAATAAGGAGATGTGGTCACGCTTCGTTCAAGAAATTATAGACCGAACGTGTCTCTATACAAGAGAAGGCAACTCCTAAAAATTGTAGTTTCGATAACTCGGATTATGTCCCTTTGACCATAGAAAACATAATACACACTTCAGTCAAAAAAAATGATCATACATATGAAAAAATGTTTATACAAACGAAAAATAATAATGATCCGTGCGTAACATTACCGCACCCTCCCTGGAAAAAAAAAAATGAAACATTTTTTTTTTTTAAATCCTGGAGCCGGAAAAAATCTAGGCTCCTAACGCACGTATGATGCGTGGATATTTACCTAACAAATTAGCTCAACGCATGGAGCGACACTGAGATCATATCTCAGATCCTTAGAGAAAAAATTTATCTAAGTATACGCTGATATATTCCAGGAAGGTGCCACCAACACACGCCACAATGATGGCAACAACATAATGACAATCAAATTATACTCATACCAATATATGAAATTAAATATATTATGTGTTATCATACAATGTGTTGCAAATAGCGGTGTAATTTACTAATATACCGCACTATATTATTACATTATATAAAGTAACAGTAATTAATAAGTAATACATGTGTTGCTCTTCGGTGACACAAAACATTCAATAGAAGAAGATGTGGACATCATCCGCTCCCAATGTAGGACAGGACTTGATATCCTCAAAGTTCCACAATGGACATAAACTCGCAGACTTCAATGATGTGCTGCGAAAATATCAATAACACAAATCTTAAAGACAACTGGTAAATTTCTTAATACAATCCTGAAAATAATTTATTTAAATGTGGCCGAGTGATCTTTTGGCCCGTATATCACTAACTAAGCCTTCTTAGATAATTACATGGTACAATGTTATAAATTTCCCTCAAAAAAAAAATGAGACAAAATCTACTAACATGTCATTATAACATTGGACTGTATATCAGGAAATATATATATATATGACAGAAGAATCATGTGGAATCGTGTGGACATCTGGACAGAATGTCTGCCATTACATTATCCGAACCACGGATAGCTCGAACCGAGAAATGAAATGGTTGAAGAGCTATGGCATAACGAGTGGACCTCGAGCTCTTCAAGTTTTTGCTCTGAATAGCAGTAAGCGCTTTCTGGTCGGTTTCCACAATGAAATGTGCGCCTAGAAGAAATCTTTGTAACTTCAGAATAGACCATACCATAGCCAATAACTCACGGTCTAAAACCGAGTAATTCTTTTCTGCAGCGTTTAATTTCCTAGAGATATACATCACCGGATGCAAAGTATCAGAATACTCCTGCATTAGTGCTGCCCCAATCCCTGTTGACGAGGCGTCACTTCGAAGAACAAAAGTCTTCTCAATAGTAGGTAACTTAAGAATAGGTGGAGATGAAAATAGGGCTTTAACCTGGTCCAATGAGGATTGACATTCTTTAGACCAGCGGATCAGATTAGGCGACCCTTTCTTCAATAAAGTAGAAAGCGGTGGGCCATAATGGAGGACAGATTTCGGAACGAATCGTCCGTAGAATTGAATCAAACCGAATAGACTCCTTACTTGTTTCTTCGTCTTAGGGACCGAAATGTTAAGTATTTTTGAAACATTGTGGTCCTCTGTCTTTAAAAGACCATGACCAACCCGATGACCTAGGAAAGAAATCTCGCTAAATCCTATAAAGGCTTTAGAGGGTTTGG
>JAMPIV010013348.1:0-214290 GCA_024509875.1 Oreohelix idahoensis
GGTTTGCAGGATTTAAAAAACAGCGAATAAAAGTTGACAAAAAAAAAAAAAAAAAATGTTAGAGAAAGAAAAAAAATTTTTTTTTTATTAGCCAGTGTTATTTAAAAGAGTATCGACTTAAAGCGACTAAATCGGCCCGAGTTGCTGCAAATGGTACGAACTCTCTTCATTATCTGCTACCCAAAATAATTCTTCTTCGTCCTCGTTCGTCCTGAAAAGGACGTTGGTTGTGTTTGTGGTCTGTTTTACAGCAAAGCTGCGATATTTGCGCCTTTCGGCCGACACATCCGACTACAGAACAGCCTTTTTAGGACCGGGTTTGCCTTCCCTCTTCGATCCCTACTCTCTCATCCAGACTGCAGTGATGCAGCCTGTTTCCAGGACCATCACTTGGAGATGGAGTAGGGTCTTGGTCAGCTCTGGTTCGCTCACCTGACGCAAGCAGTCAGGCTATGGGTCGCTGACTGCATTCATCACTTTTGCTGCGACTTCGGTCCCACTACAAAATATAAAAATAACATACTTATTCATGCACAGACGAAATACAAATGGGAAAAAAAATTTCAAGAAACTGATGTCCAGAATTAAACATCCGCCATTACTAAAGATGGAAATAAAATAAAAATGCGCCATGATTCAACAGACATGTTATTCAGTTCTCGCCCGAAGAACGCGCCATGAAAAAGATTGCAACTTTGATAGGAAAAGAGGTAACATTAATAACGTCAGGGAATTGAGGGAAAAGACAATTCTTATGTAAGGGAAATATGTGCTTCTTTAAAGTTAGGTAAGTGTTAGCTTTTATTTTTATTTGTCTGTTGGTGTGTTGTTATCTTGTGTTGTTCTAATGTGATGTCTTTTATTTGTCTGAGACCTTTCTCTTCTCGAGAGCAAGAAAACCTGCCAAAACATGGCGGGAAAAAAATTAAGTTGTGCTTCTTCTGCTCTATGTTCCTGGTGACAGACACTAATTCTCATTTGGTCATTTCATTCATTGCCATTTTCCTTCAGAAGTAAAGCAATGACAAGCAAAGAAGGGTAAGGGAAGCATAGAAACGTCATCTATGATGATGCTTCTCTGGCTTAATATATAATTATGAGATGGAGATGCATTGCGTAGTATAAATGGGGAAAGTTCAAGAAATGTTTAAAACAAAAAAAAACTTCAAACATTACTCAAACACCGCAGATGAACAGATAGGAAGAACATGTGCGTTATTTCAGGGGATGTGTAATTTAGTTTCCGCGCCGCAATGAGCAACTTTGCAGTAATTTTCTGAAAAATGCATCAAGAATACTCAGTAGATTGCAAAGTTTGGTGAGAGTTTGTACGGGTGGGATCACTTAAGACAGTTAGAGGAGGTTGCATGTTATCAATTCGTGTGTTGTTCTTATATGTTGTCTGATGCTTCATCTTTTACATGGTCTGTTTGGTGTGTTTGTCATTTATGTCGGCTAGTTTCTCTTGTACATCTTTTTTCCCCTAAAGTTGTCTTTTGTGTTGTCTGTTGTTGTTTTTTTTTTTTTTTTTGCTTCTTCTTTAATGTTGTGGGATGTGGTGTCTTTTTTGCTAGCATTTTTTTTTCCTAAGCGTGTTCTGTTTCTGCTGTCTTTCCTTCAGTATGGGGACATTGTCATTCCTGTTGTCTGATGTGTCTTATTTCATCTAGTGATTTATCTGTTATGTTGTCTGGTGCGCTCTATATTATGTTGTGTGTGGTTCCCTGTAATAAACGTCTGGTGTGTTGTCGTTATTTTTTTGGTATGTTGTCCTTCTGTTGTCTGATGAGTAGTATTTTCTTTATTTTGGTTCTGTTGGTCTCCTCTGTATTTTCCTGGCGTTGTCGTGTCTGTTGCCCGGTGTGTTAACTTTTATGTTATTTATGTTACTTGACATTCTTTCTTTTTTCTTATTTTTTGTCGTGTGTGCTGTGTTACTTTTTCTGTTGTTTTTGGCGTGTTGTCTTTTATATCTGGTAAGTTGTCCTTATTGTTGTCTGATGTGTGATCTTTCCTGTTGTTATTTACGTCCTTTTCCGTATTGTCTTTTTTATGTGTGGAATGTTTGTTGTTGTTTTTTTTCAGTGCAGTATAACACGTGTCAGTAATGCGAGGAATACAGCAAAATAATATTATATATACTTTTATTTTTCAATATATCACAGTCATATAATAATAAAGTTTTGTTGCTCAAAGTTTTTCTGCAAGAAGAAGTAATCGGTCCGATGCCCAAACCTCCTTAGTGTAAAATATGAAATAATAACTTACAAAGAGGTTGCTTGTTTTATAAGTGTGTGTGTGCGTGTATATATATATATTATATATATAATATTTATATATAAATATATATATATATATATATATATATATATATATATATATATATATATGTGCGTGTGTGTGTGTGTGTTTGTGTGTATATATATATTATATATATATTGAGGAGGCAGTAGTCCCTATTTTTTCTTCAGATACCCCCCAGGCAACAACATGAGGCAATATAATCTATTGTTAGATATTTAACAAACGTGGCAGGTAACTAGAGAATTTTGAATACACAGAAAGAAGAAACTACTGAGATTACAACTGGGCAAGGATATTTTTTCTGACAGAAGAACCATATTTGTGTAAGGCAGGTCTCAGCCAACCGATTGTTCTTGATCTGCTGGGTAAGATCACACTTAATCAATTTGGTAGATTCAGAAGGCGACAGGGGAGAAAAAAAAGAATTATTTAATCTAAGTAAGCTTCCACCTAGATCTCTCTACCACGGCACTTAAAAATGCTATTTCTCCAGGTTTAAAAACGTACTTTCACCACATTTCCTAAAATTCATTTTTATTCGTTAATTGCATAAAAACAGACAGCAATCTTTTCTTTGAAGTGAAGTGAAAATTCGGTGTCATATTTCAATGTAATTTTCCACAGCTCTGTCGCTGGAATTTCAGGAAGCACAGATAAAAGTTACATATAGGTTGCAACTAACTCCAAATTCTAGATTCTCCGAAACCTGAAATCAGACATGATTTTATCAAAGTAGATCTTCAGAGAGCTAACTGCTTCTAAAGTATATCCTCGACGCTCCTGGGTTGCCTACCGCTGGTGTACAGTGTTTGTAAGATAATACTTACTTACTTAGTCATTCCCCTTCTACCGTCAGGTGTAGAGGTTTGGAAGAGAGAGCGCCAGACTATCCTATCGGCTGTTGTAAGATAATACTATAGGATATTTCCTTTTCAAATGTGAGAAATATGTACAAGAAAGAATTCTACTCTTAAGATATTTACAATCACGCATTCTCTTCTAACATTGATTGGATACTGAAAACAACACCAACCACCAGAAAATGAATTCAGGAATGTCAAAACAGCTCGACGATCTAAATTTTGCTGATGTGACTTTGGTTTCCTATCCCATAACCGAAACCAAACGCAAAGCAACATATGAATACAATCAGCAACGTAACACGCCAAAATGTGACGGGAAATAATTATGTTCTGTCCTATCTGCTGCATGCCCCGATGGCGGCACTAATTCTCCTGAGGTTATTTAATTTCTTTCAATTCTATTTCCACTTTACTGGATCTTTGTAGTCAATATACATCTAGACATATATTTACATCTATAGAGCCAATACTTATAAAAGAATTTCGTTGGAATTACACCAGATGGGGGCTTGACCGAATTATTGCTTAATTCTTCATAAAAGGCGGCTGATCCGATATAAGTTAACAATTGCCCTGCCAATGCAGCATTGTTCTTGACTTAGGAAATGTCTTATGAAAACTCCCTGGGATAGAAGCGTCATTTCCCTTCTATCTACAACTCTGCAAGAGTAATCTCGTGCGAAGGTAGACACTTTTAACGACCCACTTTAGATGCTCTTGAGTTTTGGCCACTGGTGGACCACTACTGCAAGGCAGGGGAGGCAATCCGTTGACACCAGAGCACATTCCGAGCGCACCTCTAAATTTCCCTGCATTACCTTTAAAAAAAAACTATAAATAGCACCGTTAGTTATACACTTTGCTATATTGAAACTTTCCTCTTATTTGTTAACGTATCACAGATATCAAGTTTATCACTTGCCTCCCCCCCCCGAACAACCCCAATACTGCAACAATCAAATCTGCAACAGAGCAAAGTTGGTTCTTTTTGAAACACCCGCAGATGTCAAATTTCGTCAGCTTCCAGCGAAAAGTAATTTCGGACATAACTTGGCAATGGACATTTCCCGATATTAAACTGGAAGACACTATTTAGCACTGGTTACTCATCTTCCAAAAAGATGCTTATTAAACCTAAGTCAGCTGTCGCATCATTTTGATTGTTAATATCTCATTCTTTCAGTGTTGAGGAAGTGAACAATAGTGGCTTCGTTATTCTTCACACCTGTATCGGACGATTACGTCACAATTTATAATCAGCGATGGTTACCTGAGCGTATTTTTGTAGGCGAGACTATGCCTTGCATAGTGGTCCTTGGAAAACAACTACTTCGCTATCTATCTTTTCTATCTTGTCTTCGTCTCACTGATGTTGGGAACCTCTTGGGAATCTCAAGTGTATGAGAAGCTGGGACGAGCGAAGTTAGGGAGGAGCAGGGGTTTGGATATGCTCAGGCTACGTTCTCCTTTCAAGCGCTCACGTCAGGGCCCAGTATGATCAAAACCGCGCTTTTCTACGTAAGTTTTATACTGATTAATATTTTTGAGTTTAGCCTGTCAAATCCTCAACTACCCCTTACTACTGAACGCCTCCCGTCGCCCCAGTTTTCCCATTATCGTCCCCCTTGGATGCTCTCCCAACGGCCCCGGGAAAGGGGGGGGGGGGGGGGGGGGGAAGGGGGTGGGGGGGAAAAGGGGGGGTATCCTATCCCACTTTGATAACCACTGATATAGTGAATATGAACAAAGCGCAGTGGTAAAATCTGAAAATCCCACAGAGAAAAAACAAACACTATGAGGATAAAGGCGACACAAATTAATTGCCAAATGCACGCGAGAAACCGACGTGCATGATGTCGACTGATACATACATCTCCGGCAGCAACTCTAGAACCAACTATGGAGGAAATGGCAATGTTATTTAAAATAATACAACTAATACAGAAGGTAAGAAGGGACTTTCCATTGCTCTCGTAAATAAATGAACATTAAAAGAAATAAAGTACAGCCGAGGAATACAAGTGTCCTTTGAATCCAACAATGTCAAGGTAAATCTACGTTCACGGAACAGAACCATGAATAAGGTACAAATAATCAACAAACAAAATAAATAACTACAAACTTTCATACAACGAGGTTCCCTTGCTTAATAAATTGCGAAAAGATTTAAAATGACTTGACAAGATCGCCAATGTCAGAGAACAACTAATACGGGAAGGGGGGGGCCCCAAATTCTGCATTAGTAACAGACAAGAGGAAATATTCTGCTCTGGTACATGATACACTCTCGAGGAAACATTTATGATTACAGTTACTACATAAGGAAATCCTGCTCTAAATCCGCAAGGCTTTCAATTAAATCGAGGAAGATCCCAACAAAAAAAAAACAACTTACCAAACACAAAAAACACGAGATAACAAAATGGAAAAATGACTATAAAAAGAAGAAACAGGCATGAGCCTAGAAATGAACCAAATGACAGAATACGCTTGACTAAACGTATATTGAAAGCGCGTGCTTCCTTTTGTGTGACATAAAGGGCGAATCAATGAATAAACAGACAGGCGGCACAACAAATTACATACGAGACATTTAAAGCGCACTTGACAAGTACGCTAGATTCGAAACTGGAAGCTGATAAGTAGTCTGGAAAAACTGCGAACGCACTTCTAGTGGTCAAATGGATGGGTAACACCGTGATTTATGATCATAACCCGTGGTCTTAAAGTATCAGATATTACAGCCTTCGCACGTCAAACGACAAAGTTTTTGGCTATGCCATTTCCCAACATGAATAGTTAATGAATAACCGATTTAATATTTGATATTCATGAATGACCCGATCGCGACAAACATCAAGATCGCTTTCTCCCTGGACTGCAAATCCGCCCGACGTCAACGGATGAGCTGGAAGTGACGCCTCCTTGAAGGGGCCGTTACTCGCCAACAACCCAAAACGCATGCGGCGATGTTTGTATCCGCTCTGCCATTGTTGACAGTTGGAAGTCGCAGCGACGCGGCCGCATGTTTTATTTGCAAGCAGATCGCGAGCGTACTGACTCGATGTTTGATCATGCACTGGGGCACACCATACTCTTAAGTCGCTAGACCCCAAGTACACGTGTCTTTGCTTGGACTGACTGTTCAATACGCCTTCTCTGCTATGTCTGGCCCTTGGTGATTCTTCAAGCACTCGCATCAATCAACGTTACTATGTTCTTTACTTTACCGTTTCTGTCTTTCTTAACATTCCTTTCACTTTACATGATTTGTCATACTAAAGAAAAATTTGTTTTTTTTTTTTTCTAATTATTCTGTGCCAACTTATACTTTTCCTTTACTTTTCCTCGTTACACGTTCAAAGCATTATAAATATGCGTTGGGTATCTCCTCTTCTATATTGAAATATAAAAGGCACAGTTTGTTTTTGTTTCTAACACACATTAATTAAACCGCGCGACGGTGGTTAACCGGCTTATGAATTCTATCATTGGGCACCGTGAGCACGCTCAAAGCATCGAGTCTTTGTTTAGTAATAAAACGAATGATTATAATATACTGATAACACTTTATGATATGGTTCGAGATTTTAAGGTGTCTACCGAAAATACAAATTCTCCAACGGTATGGATTGTTTGTAGAACTACTGGTAAATTGTTACTATATGATCATATTGTGTTCATCAGCGTTTTGGGTTTTAGTTACCATACACGTGTAAAAAATGTTTACCGTGGCAAAGAGTGATATGACACTACACATTTTAAATTGCCTCATGCAGCATCTCCAAACATTAATGGCTGTGTTCTAGATAGTAGTTATTTTGTTTACAATCACTTGATCGTTACGTTGAGCGAAGTGGACAGTGAACAACGGTGTGAATCATTGATTGATATATGGTGATTTTGAATAGTAAGACTGGCGAGTGCTAGCAGTACGATGTTAGTGAAAATATCTGAGCATTGTCCTACGCGATCCTTCAGAGTGGCGACGTTTTTAGATAGCAAAGACCTAGGTTAGACACGTTTCACTTTGGTGCTGGTAGAATGGTAACTCGATAGATCGAACTGTTAACATACGGATGCAACAGTTAGTGAGGTGCAGAAACAATCCAAATAGCTTTTTTGTTTCTGATTTGTCTCAACTCGTTGAACCCAGGTCTGCATGCATAATACTTTGAGCATTTTTATGGAAGTGTGTAGGTGGATGTATGTAGAGCTTCCAAATAGATGCTATATCATTAGTCTTCTGTTGTGCTGTCATTGGGCTTGTTATTCTTGTAATTGGATAATACACTATGCGACGTTTAATCAACTCCAGAAAGGCATTAATCTGCCCTTAGAACAAGCAACATGTTGTAAGTTTGATAATTTAAAAAAAAAATTGAAAACTTTGGTTGTCTTCAGCATATTAATAATATATAATAATATTTACCACAATACCTTAAACATACTTTTTTCAGCTTGTTGTAATATAACTTCTTATCTTTTAAAATCAGACGTAGAGTTCAGAGCAATTCTGTAAAGCAGTTACGACCAAACGACAGCTTAATTTTGTGCAGTGACCTACCAGGGACAAAAATGGCGCGTCCACAAAAGAATTACCCCTCAGCGTTGTGTTCCAATTCGGTATTTAATAATTTGGTTAATTTAAACTCTTTCCGCACGACGTTTAGTTTTACACAATGTCACATAAACAATTGGGTCGATCGCCACACTTTCCTTTCCGGCCCATTTATTCAATGAATTTTGTGTGGTGTAACTAAATTTCTCTGCAGTTGTGGCGTGGTCCGCTCGTCTCTTTCTCTCTGCCGAATCAATGCTGATATTAGCTATATCTCTTTATCAACTTTACAACCCGTTCCGTGATAAATTGATCATGGTTGACTTTGCTTTTCTTCAGGGACTTTGCCTAAGATTAAGAACGCCGGTACAACACCAATATGCGGCCCAGTCCAATTGTTCGTATAGTGACCGCGTGTCATGTTTACTTTGCCCCGCAAGAATAAATTATAAGACCTGTCGGCGAAATGCATTTCGGCGGCGAAACGAAATGAACATAATCATTTCCTGTAACACCTCTAGATAAAAGTAAAGATGTTTTGTATTGTGAGGAAACATTGCGCGAGAGAAGGCATCGGATCGTTTTTCGTTTCCATATTTCTGGAGAAATGACCTTTGCAGTAACGCGCAGAAATTTACTAGTGGGAATATTCTTTTTGAATTACCCCCACCCCTAAATCCGAATGTTTGAAATTAAATTGGTCGACATAGTAAAACCAACACGTTGCCAGGGAAACGAAGAGGGGGAATATTAACCTGACACTTTTAGTCGGTTGACAAAGCACTGTGAAAATTTAATCTCGCGCGAGAGAAGACAATCCACAACACCTGGCTAGAGGTATTAAATAGTAATCAGACTGGACACCTTTGGGGGGGGGGTTTTTTTTTTTTTTCGGCTTCTTGAGGACTTACAGTCACACGAAAACCGGAATCCCTGAGGGAAACTGAAACACAAGTCAAAGTTAGGAACTTTATTGCTAAATTAACAAAAACCCCAGATCAAAGTGGTAAGAGGCCTCGCTTTCTTCTTCATTATCTCTTACTGATCCTTAGTCCGCCGACCGTCAAAGCAGTCAGTGGCCATTACGCCCTGGTGGCTTCTTGCGTAAGGGCAACAACAAATTGAATTCCACACATTGCTTCGGTTGGGTCGGCCATCCTTTCGTTATAGTGGGCCCCAACCTCTGGTTATACTTCTTGCATCTCAACCTCCGACAGTCCTCCCCAAGTTTTTTCTTTTGGTCGGCCATCTCTTCTGCGTTTCCCTTGCAGGGGAGTCCATAGCTAGAGCTGTTCTTGTCGATGGCACATCGAGGGATACTTTCTGAGGACATGGCACAACCCAACTCCAGCGTCCTGGCGTCTGCCAGCGATGATGGTGATGCAATGTCCTCTTGGTATGCTCCGGAGTAAAGCAGATCTTGGTTTGGTGATGGTATTCTTGCCAAATGATTTTGGTGAATTTTTCTTAGGCAGGTTGTGTGAAATGAAGGAAAATTCCGTACAATTTCCCCTTCCGCTGTGTTTAACTCTCCAGCATTCCGCACCATAGAAGAAGCCACACAGCTTCTGATTAATAGTCTTCAATTTTTGTGCTACACTGATGAAGGACTTCCAGATGTTGTTTAGACCTATAAAAGGCTGTTCTTTGCTTTGTTTCATTCCTGTGTGGATGTCTTTTGCTCTTTGCTGTGGCTCCTGCCATCAGCTGGTGTTGACTATGCAATCCTAGGTATGTTAAAGTGTCTTTTCCTGTTCCTGTTGTGGATTTCTTACTGTTATGGGCTCGGGGTTGCTCAAAATTGAGTGTTCATGAACCACTCGTGTCTTACACTTTATATTGATGTTTTCAGGCCCACCTTGCTTACGCTATACTTATTAAGTCTATCCGTTTTTTCCTGATGTGTTGATGTGAATGTGCTAGTAGTGCAATGTCATCTGCATATTCCAGATCTTCCAATGTACACATCTAAACGTAATCCATTCTTATTCCGGCGTTGGACCTGCCCGGCCCTCTTGTTGACCTGTCGCCAATCACACCAGTCCTATGACAGTAAAAAAATAGAAGTGGTTCTGATTAAGGGGCATCCCTGTCGTACTCCTGTCTTCACTTCAAAGGTTAGGTTGCTCTGCCCAACACTACACGTAAAGTTGGCATAGAGGCTTGTTATGATTGACACTATGCATCTTGGAATTCCATAAGCCCTCAGTATTTTCCATAAACTGTCCCTATGTATGCTGTCAAAAGCCTTTTCAAAATCAACGAAATTTAAGATGTAACAAGCTTGTCTCTGCCATTTCTCTGAAGCACCTGCTCTCTATAATGTTCCAAATGGTAAATATATGATCTACTGCACATCTTCTGTTCTTTTCTAAATCCTGCTTTGTTCTTTCCTCTGTTTTTAGTCTACTGCGGTATTTTAAAAAATTCTCTGTATAATTATCCTGCCTAATATTTTGCTGGGAACTGAGAGAAGAGTGATTCCTCTCCAATTATTGCAGTCTGCAAGGTCGCAATTCTTGGGCAATTGACAATTATTTCCCTTTGTTCCTAGCTCTGTTGGTGTTTGTCCCTGTTTTCTCCAGACTTGTGCAAATAGATGGTTCTAATAGTTTTGCTGCTAGCTCCAGGGGTCTGTCTTAAATAGCTCTGCATTTAAGTTATCGTGGCCAACTCGCTTTTCCATCTCATTAACCCTTTGATTGCCGTGATGATTTCTTCCTTCCGTGTAATGTCTGTACATGTATTTAACATCTAAGATCGTTTTTTCAGCTTCAGGAACATTTCAACCTGTGTCTCTGGTGTTCCTTGTTCTAGAGAGTTTCTCTGAAATGTGCTCTGCCCATCTTGTTTTCTTGTTCCCTTTGCTTGTCCGTGATGAGATTTCCTTGTTTATCTCTTACTAATGTAATTATTGTTTGCACCTTCGTTTTTTCCGCTGATGAATTTATTTAAGTTATTTTGAAATGCTGTGCTTTGTTTTCATTCATTTCTCAGTGCTAGCCTCTTCTGGCCTGTCCCTGCAAGATCTTCCCTAGGAAAATCGCTTTTGTTCGCGCTTCCGGGTTTTGGCGTTTAAAAAACTGCCCTGGTCCAGCTGACTGTACTGTTCGCTATATAATTGCTTTAACCTAGGGGACTTCGCTTCTGCTTTTTTTTCTTTTCATTTTCCTTTCTCAATCTCTTTATGGTGTTTAATGTTTCTGGTGTATATCCGGTCTTTCTTCCTTCCTTTTCCTGGAATCCCAGGCATGATATTGCTGCTTTCCATATGTATAATATTGTTTGAAATTGTGTTTGAAATGTGCCCCGCGTCATTACTTGCGCCAGGTAGTTATATTGAACCGAGAGCTAATCCTTTATGTGATTTTCGTGTTCTTAATACTGGTTTCACAAGGAGCCCTTCTGCCTGATATGGAGTCCTTCAATTTAACTGAAGTTTACCTTTTCTTTGCAGGTTTCGTTTCTTACCCTTTTTAGGTTTAGTTTTGATAGCAAATATATCGTATAATGCACCGCCTTTTTTCACATCTTTATATGATTCACTGTAACGATGTTCCATCAAATAAAACACACAGCAATGTAGAAAATTCCCATTTTTAAGTTTATTGCACGTCATTCGAACAGACACTGTTTATTTACCACAATGACGAAGGTACGTGTTACTTACGCTCAAACAAAAATCTAGTGCGTATTCCGTCTGCCACAAAGGAAAAATATTGTTATGTCCACAAGCATGAAACTAAAAAAACTATGTCCTTGATTAATCTAGTTCACGTGAAAAGATTAATTTATATTTACCATCTTGATCCATAATTTGATGTTACTCCTTAAATGTTCTGTTTTCCAAGACATTTTTGGTCTTTTCTTTTTTCTTTCTTTCTAACTTTATGGCCCAAACTTTTCTTCACCCTCTCAAAACCCACCCGAGTTTTTTACGCCGTGGCCAGCTGCGGTCAGCTACAACGCTAGACGTAATGTTATCTAAACGCACCTGGTTCGATCGACCAGAGAAACATTTGCTCGGGTCCGCTTTAAGTGTATAGAAAACGAGCCAAAGACGGTTTTCTGTGGAAGAAACGGTTCGATTTAGCGGCGGGTACCGTTTACTCTGTGGTCCCAACAGGGGAATTTTTCTCGCATTAAAAACGTTTGTGAGGACGAGCGGCAGGTACCCTTTGGGTAAAAATCCTCGTTTCAGGGGAAATAACAATGACGAGCGTTTCCCCCTGGTACATAAACTTAAATGAGGCCTGGTGGGAACTTTCGCACGATTTCTTTTGTCCCTTACTCTAGATTACGTCGCATTAACGCCAATACATCTGTAGAAATCAGGTTAGGCAGGTGTCCGGGGGAGCGTCCTCTTGTAAGCTATAAGAGATTTGGAAATTTTACTACGCATCAAACACACTCGTAGAAGATTCCTGGCCCGAGATAAGACCATTATGGACGCTATAAGGCAAACATAAAAACACAGAATTTTTCTAAATGTGTATTTTGGCCTAATTTCTAGGCATTTTCTCGGGGTGAGTAAACATATCTTAATAATTCACATTAATTTTTAGATTCATGTTAGTACTATATATATATATCTGTTAGGAAGTGAATTAATTTCTGAGGAACTTCTCCTAGTAATTTAATCTTCAGTGATAAGGTAGCGCTGTCTACGGCCTATTAAGTGGTGAGGCTTAAACTGTTACGGTTTATCATGGGTTAAATGATAAACTTACAATAACAGATATTAGGCGTAGAATCAGTCCACGAATGCTTCCAATTGGGTTACGAGTCAGCAAAAATTAACTGAGATTTCTGTAAGATAATGTCAGGTGGGGATTGTTCACTTTAAAACCTGAATAGTGAATGCAGTAATAACTCTGGATTTATAGGAGATAGTCACACTTAATTCCTGCTGATAGATATTTTTAGTGGCAAGGGAGGATCATTTATGCCTTAACTTGTGTGGCTAGGCACTAGTCCTATAACTTTCACTGAAAGCAGTCCACCAGGCATAGATATAATTTATATCCTTATGATTCAGCCACACAATTGTATTATTAATAGCAAGAACATTGCATTCTTCTTTGTACTCATTGTGTGGAATATTAATAATATTTTCCCAAAGGGACATATTTACTTATTTTTGTAATGTCACATGCTGTAATCTGTTTATGTAAATTCACTTAATGTTGTAAGATGAATAAGCATATCCATTTAACTGTAACTACTGGTTAGGTTTCCTGTATATTGAGATTGGGAGAAGAGGAGTAGATTGTTGCTGTCAGAACAGTTTTACTGACAGGTAACCTGGGTGTATACCTGGGTGTTGCAAAAGATATTAAGTCTATGGCGGGTGCGTGTTGATAATTGATATTTTTAAGGAACAGGAGACATGGTTAAAGACAGCCCTAAACTATCATAGCAATAACTACAATAAATTTAATCCCATAGTGGAGCGAAACTTTCTGTATAAAGTTAGTGTGATTTATTATTTGCTTGATGTAAAAGGGTGTCTCTTTTCGGTCTCAGTTTCAGGAAGACCGAATTGCTAAGTCTAGTTTGTTCCAGTCAGACGAAGAATGTCACCGTCTCTTCGTCTAGAGGGATTCTGAGGATATCTAGCCCCACGAGTGTCACACCCCGTTCCTGAATCAAAACCCCTTTTGTCAACGCCAAGTTAAGCTCACGCAGTGCAACGGAGCCAACGCTAAATCTGGAATCACCAAATGCAGTAGTAGTTTCTCTACTCGCCTCTTGGATTACCAGCCAGAGCATTGCGGCTTCCAGAATATCAAAACCGCCCAGCATGCCTATAGCAGAATTCCATATCACCCGCCTTTTTTGTGCCTAAACGGGGCACTCAGCCAAGCCACAGTCAACCAGCCAAAACCGGATTTAAAGCCAATTCTAGCGCCGGATAAGCATGCCTTGGGATCAATTGTCCTCAAGTGACTTCGTCCCATGGTTTATTTCTGGGTCTATGTAGAACTTCGCACGTATGAGCAGCCATCTATGGACAGAGTTCCAGCCCCACTCGCGCCAGTAGGGGGAAGACACCAACGATAGCGCCTATACAGTGATTTTATTCAGGTTAATTCCATCACCGATGGCGGATATATACGAAGAAACCACTTACTGGAGCTATTCCATTGGTCCCCGAAAGCGGACAGGCTGTCGCTAAGTTCATTCAGTTGGTCAGCAGGAGATAAACAGCGTCCCCCCAGCCCACCTCGCGCGCCAGTAGGGAGGAGTCACCAATGATAGTACCAACAAGGACAGTTTTGTAGGCATAGTCCCTCACGAAGGATCTACAAGTAACACACTGTCCGGACTATTTCATCTGGTCCCGAAAGCGGACGGACTGAATCGCAGTTTATTCATTTTGGTAAACAGAAGGTAACTAGAGTCTTCCAGCCCACCTCGCGCCAGTAGGGAGGAATCACCAATGATAGTACCAACAAGGACAGTTTTGTAGGCATAGTCCCTCACGAAGGATCTACAAGTAACACACTGTCCGGACTATTTCATCTGGTCCCGAAAACGGACGGGCTGACACTCAGTTATTTCATCTCTCTGTGTTCTACAGGTTTTATGAATGGTGATCTGTGTGTGTGTGGTTTTTGGTGTATATGATTATTGATGAATATTTTGAGTATTGATGTAATTTTATGTTGTTGTGATGATATGCATTAATTCCATGCTTTTTCTTCTTTAATAAATTTTACACATTTATTAATGCGCTGTTCACGACCTTTCCATCCATATTTGTATTTTTAGCTCTTTACTATAATCTCTATGTATGATAAGAGAGAGAGAGAGAGAGAGAGAGAGAGCAGGAGGTGCTTAGACAGTAAAGTGAGTTGAGGCTTGGAGAGAGAGATCATTTTGGTAAATCTTCTTCCAGGTTGTCTCAAGTCCATCTCCTATTTACACCTTTCTGTGTGTGTAATCTATACCTCTGTCAGTCCACTATCCCTTGTCGATTTCACTACTGTTGTCCAACTCGACAAATACTCTACACTCTAACTCAACCACGACAATTGGGAGCCCGTCCGAGATTCTAGGAACCCATCTAGTACGACATTTAATATGTGCTCGATCCGAGGATGAATCTCTCACAAGATTCATATCTTGATTCTTAGAGTTTAGTGTTCGGCAGATTATAGGAATCTATCTATATCCCTAGACATAACGAACTATTTCTTTTGGGAGGAAGTCTGAACAGCGTTTTTACTCACTCCACAGCAATCATAAATATTACGTTACATTTATTGTTCATGCTACACATGAGACAGCTGGTAAAGGTTGATTGTATCACTGTTGAGTTTTTGGTTGACAAATCTGACACATATTGTTGTAGTAGTCATAAAAATTTTTTTGAGGGTTAATCTTTTTTTCAGGAGTAGCTCTTTAATCTGAGATTAAGAAGCTACAGACAGTCAGTTACTAGCATTTGCATTTGTACCAAGGGAGGGTGTTCATTTGAATGATAGTAACCCAATCTCCTCCCAATAGCTAAGTACTGACAGAAGTTTGGAAACAAATTTGTATTATGATTATAGGGATGTTCTAGGACATGTAATGGACATTGATGGAAAAGATAAATTACTGTCATTTAGTTCGTGGTTTCACGCACTTTAAAAAAGGGGGCACTTGTCACGTGAAAGATAATTTATTTTACCATCTTGTCCATAAATTTGATTACTCCTTAAAATGTTCTGTTTTCCAAGACATTTTGTATTTTCTTTTTCTTTCCTTTTTTCTAACCTTTATCGCCAAACTTTCTCACCCTCTCAAACCCCACCCGAGGTTGTTTACGCTGGCCAGCTGCGGTCAGCTAACGCTAGACGTAATGTTATCTAAACGCACCTGTTCGACCAGAGAAACATTTCTCGGGTCCGCTTTAAGTGTTAGAACGAGCCAAGACGGTTTCTGTGAAAGAAACGGTTCGTTAGCGGCGGGTACCCTCTGTGGTCCCAACAGGGGAATTTCTCTGGTCGCTTTAAAACGTTTGATGACGAGCGGCTGGTACCCTTTGAGGCCTGGGGAACTTTCGCACGATTTCTTTTGTCTTACTCTATTACGCATTACGCCAATACATCTGTAGAATCAGGTTAGGCAGGTGTCCGGGGGGAGCGTCCTTTGTAAGCTATAAGATTTGAAATTTTACTACGTCAAACACACTCGTAGAAGATTCCTGGCCCGAGATGGACCATTATGGAAATAAGGCAAACATTAACACAGAACTAAATGTTTTTGGCCTATTTCTTGGCATTTTCTCGGGGTGAGTAAACATATCTTATAATTATTATATTAGATTCATGTTAGCTTTTATATATATCTGTTAGGGAAGTGAATTTATTTCTGAGGACTTCTCCGAGTAATTTATTCAGTGATAAGGTAGCGCTGTCTACGGCCTATTAAGTGGTGCTTAAACTGTTACGGTTTATCATGGGTTAAATGTTAAACTTACAATAACAGATATTAGGCGTAGAATCAGTCCACGAATGCTTACCATGGGTTAAGAGTCAGCAAAATTAACTGTCATTTCTGTAAGATAATGTCAGGTGTGGATTGTTCACTTTAAAACTGAATAGTGAGATGCAGGTAATAACTCTGGATTATAGGAGATAGTCACTTATTCCTTCTGATAGATATTTTTAGTGGCAAGGGAGGATCATTTTATGCTTACTTGTGTGGCTAGGCACTAGTCTATAACTTTCACTGAAAGCAGTCACCAGGCATAGATATAATTATATCTTATGATTCAGCCACAATTGTATTATTATAGCAAGAACATTGCATTCTCTTTGTACTCATTGTGTGGAATATTAATATATTTTCCCAAAGGGACATATTACTTATTTTGTAATGTCACATGCTGTAATCTGTTTATGTAAATTCATTTAATGTTGTAAGATGAATAAGCATATCCATTTAACTGTAACTACTGGTCAGGTTTCCTGTATATTGAGATTGGGAGAAGAGGAGTAGATTGTTGCTGTCAGAACAGTTACTGACAGGTACCTGGGTGTGCAAAAGATATTAAGTCTATGCGGGTGCGTGTTGATAATTGATATTTTTAAGGAACAGGAGACATGGTTAAAGACAGCCCTAAACTATCATAGCAATAACTACAATAAATTTAATCCCATAGTGGAGCGGAACTCTCTGTATAAAGTTAGTGTGATTTATTATTTGCTTGATGTAAAAGGGTGTCTCTTTTCGGTCTCAGTTTCAGGGGGATACCGAATTGCTAGTCTAGTTTCCAGTCAGACGAAGAATGTCACCGTCCTCTTTCGTCTAGAGGGATTCTGAGGAATCTGAGGATCTAGCCCCACGAGTGTCACACCCCGTTCCTGAATCAAAACCCCTTTTGTCAACCGCCAAGTTAAGCTCACGCAGTGCAACGGAGCCAACGCTAAAATCTGGAATCACCAAATGCAGTAGTAGTTCTCTACTCGCCTCTTGGATTACCAGCCAGAGCATTGCGGCTTCCAGAATATCAAAAACCGCCCAGCATGCCTATAGCAGAATTCCATATCACCCGCCTTTTTTGTGCCTAAACGGGGCACTCAGCCAAGCCACAGTCAACCAGCCAAAACCGGATTTAAAGCCAATTCTAGCGTCGGATAAGCATGCCTTGGGATCAATTGTCCTCAAGTGACTTCGTCCCATGGTTTATTTCTGTGTCTATGTAGAACTTCGCACGTATGGAGAGCAGCCATCTATGGACAGAGTTCCAGCCCCCACTCGCGCCAGTAGGGGGAAGACACCAACGATAGCGCCTATACAGTGATTTTATTCAGGTTAATTTCCATCACCGATGGCGGATATATACGAAGAAACCACTTACTGGAGCTATTCCATTGGTCCCCGAAAAGCGGACAGGCTGTCGCTAAGTTCATTCAGTTGGTCAGCAGGAGGAGATAAACAGCGTCCCCCCAGCCCACCTCGCGCCAGTAGGGAGGAGTCACCAATGATAGTACCAACAAGGACAGTTTTGTAGGCATAGTCCCTCACGAAGGATCTACAAGTAACACACACTGTCCGGACTATTTCATCTGGTCCCGAAAGCGGACGGACTGAATCGCAGTTTATTCATTTTGGTAAACAGAAGGTAACTAGAGTCTTCCAGCCCACCTCGCGCCAGTAGGGAGGAATCACCAATGATAGTACCAACAAGGACAGTTTTGTAGGCATAGTCCCCTCACGAAGGATCTACAAGTAACACACTGTCCGGACTATTTTCATCTGGTCCCGAAAACGGACGGGCTGACACTCAGTTATTTCATCTCTCTGTGTTCTACAGGTTTTATGAATGGTGATCTGTGTGTGTGGTTTTTGGTGTATATGATTATTGATGAATATTTTGAGTATTGATGTAATTTTATGTTGTTGTGATGATATGCATTAATTCCATGCTTTTTCTTCTTTAATAAATTTTACACATTTATTAATGCGCTGTTCACGACCTTTCCATCCATATTTGTATTTTTAGCTCTTTACTATAATCTCTATGTATGATAAGAGAAGAGAGAGAGAGAGCAGGAGGTGCTTAGACAGTAAAGTGAGTTGAGGCTTGGAGAGAGAGATCATTTTGGTAAATCTTCTTCCAGGTTGTCTCAAGTCCATCTCCTATTTACACCTTTCTGTGTGTGTAATCTATAACTCTGTCAGTCCACTATCCCTTGTCGATTTCACTACTGTTGTCCAACTCGACAAATACTCTACACTCTAACTCAACCACGACAATAATCTCAAAGGCGAAGATCACCCAAATACTATAAACTGCCTAACAAAAATTTCTATCTTTCTAATCTGTAAAATCCTTCCTAAAGTCCTAAAAGTTATAAAAGTTATAAAAGTCCCAAAGTCCTGTTAATCCCGCACATCTCTCCGTTTTATACATTTTCTTCTTTTTTTCCCGCCATTTTCCACACGTCTCACTCTTTTTTTTCACACGTTACATTTATCTACATTTGCAAACGTTTCGCTGTTTTTCGACTTTTTCCACACGCCTCTCTCTCTCTCTTAACAATGGAAAAACCAAAGAATTAACCACATTCATTTCACACTTTCCACGCATACACGCATTCATTATTATTTTCTAGGACAGCTGTACAATGCCTCTCACTGTCGTGACTACTATCTGAACCTAAAATTATACTACGTTTTGTGCAAAAATGCCTTATCTGCTTTTAACGTCTGTCATTCTTATTCTATGTAGTATTATTGCACGTATAAATGCTAGTGTAGGCCAGCCGGTCACACAAATCCCGGGGCCAAAAAATGAATCCCATGGGGAGACATTTTCGTCCTATCAACTCAAAAAAACATCAAGTACCTAACATTCATACTGGAGCTATATCATATGGGGGCATATACTTACGAGATAGTTGGCAATGGACAATGGTTGAGAAAAATAATGGACAGTGGTTTGAAAAAAAATTTATGTTACTGGTACAAGTCATTGAATGGGGGCATAGACTTATGTGAGCCAAATGAAAAATAAATTTACAAGGTCTCAGTATACACGTGAGCAAAAAAAAAAACAATTTCTGTTCGTAAAACGAGGGGTCCCAGTAGATTTATAATGCGTAAAACGGGGGACGCATAATAGTTGTTTATACACTTTGCCATAAAACAGTATGGGATATGGATAGCAATGTGCAATACACAATATGTAAATGATATTCATGTATTAATACAATACCTACGTAAATCTTTACTTAACAAACGCTAGTAGTAATTATAAAATCAGGAGTTATGATATTCAATATACAGAAACAATATAAGACTTAAGAACGTTTCTCAAGTCAATACATATACGGTTTGGTCATGCCAAATAAAACTCGAACTTTTAATCAATCTTCAGGACAATAATTGTATCCTAACCTAATATATACATCTGAATCGTAACTGACCAGAACTATATTTACGTTTCACAATGACCTCCGCGATTGTCAACGAGAGCGGGGAAAGGTCACGCTGTCTGGATATTTGAACTCCCATTGACGGCACAGTGTACCATAGTGGGGGTATAGTACAATGAAATAGCTGGGGGTTGCTGGATGAATGAATGTGAGGCGTGGGAGAAAAAGAAAAAAAGGAAAAGAAACTCGCATCGGGATATTCACTGTTAGTGTGTTAGTGGGGTGTAGAAAAAGTAGTTCTGGTTTGGATGGACGAATTGAGGGGTTGCTGGATGTGCGTTGTGAAGAGGGTGAAGAACCAGAGGTGTGGGTTAACATTATAAATACGCATTAGAGCATGAATAAATTTCACTGTACGAGTACAACATCTGTGTGTCTCTACCGCAGTACTTTGGTAAAAAGACATGATACATGGTACATAGTTACTTATGCGATATCAATGAAATTCAACAATTTATAATAAGTAATTATAAAATGATCCATAGCATATGTCTGGTTCAGCAACTCATGAACAGACAAGTAGAACAATTTCTTAATTGAGAAACAAAAAATGCTCTGAGTATCGTTCACCATTTGCGATGCTCTGGCTAATCACATGTGTAATAATGTTTTGGTTTTCCGCCAAAGTCTTAATGTTATGACATAAACTGTCATAGCTGTCGTCGGGTGCAGTGCCAACAAAAAGAACTGTAGCGCATTGCCTACAAATGGTAAAATCGCCCGTGCTTGTCTCATATCATGAACGTGTAGCTTAAGATGAAACAATGTCTTCCTTAACCTTTGAGATTCTGCCTTAGCGGCTAATAATACATCATTGTGACCCATGTGTTTGGTTATCTTAAAATGTACAACAATGTTTGATACATATATTTCTAAGTCCCCAAAAAAATGTTATTTAAATCTTCTAATTCTGAATATACTGGTTTGAACGCTGTAACAAGAGTAACTGTCTATGTCGGATAGAGTTGCGCCTCTCCAGATTAGTTTCTCTTCACTGGCAGTTATGACTGCCGCTGATAGCATCAACAGGACGATATAGAAGGTGGCTGGCAGCATCTGAAAAAAACTTTTTAGAGCAGCCTAGCGAGAGCAACTTAGCCGACTCTAAAATAGCAATGACTCTCCTGGGCAATCTGCTATCGTACACGGAAGAAAAAAATGAAGCCATTTAGAGTAGCCTAGCGAGAGCAAATTGGCCGACTCTAAAATAGCAATGCCTCTCCTGGGCAATCTGCTATCGCACTCGGACAAAAAATAAAACCATTTAGAGTAGCTTAGCTAGAGCAGCCTGGCTATCTCTAATGGAGCGTCTCTCCTGGACAATCTTCTATCGTACTTCTCAGTGTCTACAGCAGTGACGGTTGATGCAGTGTTACAGGTAGGGTGTTGCGATGTTGATGCACTGTGCTGTGCGATGTTTTGTCGCTTAGTTGAACGTTTCCTGTACAGCTTTGTACGAACATGCTCCTGTGGAAGGCGTATAAACTTTGTCAGTGGTATCGAGTTGTCTGATGAAGATGAGTAAGGTCGTTTCGAGGCGAACCGAATGGATGTATCCATATTATCTTCGATGTGCTCGTTATCATCCTCGTTATCATCTTGTTGTTCTTCAGTTTCAAGGTCTGACTCATCTCGTTGTATGGAAGTAGGAACGGAAGCATTTCGTTCAGTTAATGAGGCAGGTGATAACTCTGTATCAGAAGGTTGTGATGTAGCTAGATGGGTGTCGGTATGTTGTACAGTCTGTTGTTGTTGGGCTAGTCGTTCCTGTAGTATGTTAAGAGGAATGTTGTCTTCGCTATTTGTAGGCGAATTTGAGTGGTGACAGCTAGTACCGGGTTTCGGTTGATTTGAAGTACAGTACTTCTGTGCTGTTACTGCATGCAAAGATGTGTTGCTATCACCGGACAACGACGAGTTTTGTTGGTAATTATCTGCTTGAACTCGAAAATTTCTTCACTGAATTCTCTCACGTAGCTCCTGCAAAGGGACGTCATCTTCACTCGTAGAGGTGTCGCGATATCTGCGTAGTCTGTCGATAGCATCGTGCGTGGTGTGAGGAGAGGGGTTTGAGCTTTCATCATCGCAATGTGACACATCAGATGTAGAGGCTGATGTAGGGGATAAAGGAGGGTGGTTTTGCGAATCGGTCTGGTATTTGTGAGGATAGGTTGGGAAACAGGACGATGATTATCTTTCTTGATTTGTGAAATGTGGGCTTTCGTCCTGACTTTTCTTTCTTCGTGCCACAGGATAAAATCTGTTGGTGTAGTCTGTTCTAAGATTTTGAAGCCATCGATCCATTAGTCATCAAATTTAGAATGTCGAACGTGTTTTTTTTAAGTAAACTAGATCTCCGATTTTAAACTCTTCCAGTTTTGGGTTTTTATCGTGTACACGCTGTTTCTTCCGGAAAGCTTTTTCTGCATTTTTGTTCGCAATTTGATGTGCTGCATGTTTTTGTTGTAGGATGACAGCTATTGGGTCCTCTCCCATATATTTGCGTTGTGGTTGGAGAAGGTTGTCCATAGGAAATACCGGCTCCCTACCGTAAAGTAGGTAAAATGGCGAGAAACCAGTAGTGTCGTTAATGTTTACTCGTATTGCTTCTAGGGCCTGGTTAATGTATAGATCCCAATATTGATCGTTGCCTTCGATGTGTTTGGCTAGGATATCATGAAGGGTTGAATGCATTCTTTCGTTTCTTCCGTTACTTTCCGAGCAATAGAAGCTAGTTGTAGTGTGTTTGATGTTTAACTTTTGTAATGTTGATTTAAAAGGATTCCCAACGAACTGTTTTCCGTTGTCCGTGATGACTCTTCCAGGACAACTATGTCTAGGTAGAAATTCTTGCAAAAAGAAATCGGTGACAGTTGTAAAAGTCACATCTTTCATAGGGAAACTCTCCTGCCAAACGGAGTACTGGTCTACAATGTGCAACAAGTACCTGTTTCCTGACAGTGTTAGGGGGTATGGACCAGAGATGTCTAAACTGACAGTTTCCATGGGATAGTTGGAAGGTTGCATTTTTTGTAATGGGGTTTTGTTCGCCTTCATATTCCTCCTTTTGCAGATTTTACAAGTGGCCACGTAATAAATTATATCTTTATACATGGTTTGCCAGTAATACCGTTTCTTAATGACGTCTATCGTTTCATCTCGTCCCAGGTGTCCATTTTCATCGTGGAACTGGATGAGGATGTCAGATATTAAATGATGTGGAATATATTTCTGTAATCTTCCATCTTGTTTGGAGTCAATTAGATAGAGTGCTTGGTCATGAGGAAAGATGGTAAAATCTTTGACTTTTGCTTGTGTTTCTTTAATTTGTTTCATTAGTTTAACGACATCCGGGTCTTTCATTTGTTCCTTTAGGATATCAAAGTTGTCAGTTCGATTCTCTTCTGACAATCGATCAGTGTCTTTGTGAGTGTCCGATTGATCGGCACTTCGGTTTGAATTTATGACATTTATTTGTCTAGCATTGTCATTTATGTCTGTTGCAGCTGCTTCATTTTCGTTACTCTATGTCGGGTTGTCAGGATATGGAATTCTAGAAAGCAGGTCAGCACATGTATTGAGAGTTCCGACAATGTATTCTATGGTAGTGTCATAGTTCTGCAAGTTCATCGCCCAAGTTTGAAGCTTCTTTGGCTGTTTAGATGTCTTCGTCAACCAACTAACAAGGGGTTGGTGATCCGTTTTGATGATAACCTTTGTTCCGCAGATGTAAAAATCCAGTTTCTGTATAGCATAATGAATGGCAAATGCTTCCTTTTCTGTTGTAGTCCAACTCTTTTGAGAAGATGGAGTTTGAGGTTATCTGCGTGCAACCCGTCAATAAAAGTTCCAACTAAATGTCTTTCAAGCTCTTGGGAAGGGATGTTCCCGCCTAGAAAAGCATCCTCAGCCAAGTTGCGTAATCGATCAGCATTGAATTGCACTGGTTCGTGCCTATCTTGGTGTATTTTGCGAAGTAAAGTCCAAGCATGTTGTCCAAGCATGTTTTATTCGGAGTAACCAGGAGGACATGCACACCATCATAGCTGGCAGACGCTGGAGTTGGGTTGGCCATGTCCTCAGAAGGGATCCTGATACCATCGCAAGAACAGCTATGCTATGGACCCACGAGGGAAAGCGAAAGAGAGGCCGACCAAAAACAACTTGGCGGAGAACTGTGGAAGCTGAGATGCAAAGAATGAACCACAGTTGGGGCACTGTACGAAGGATGGCCGCCGACCGAGCAAAGTGGAATCAATTTGTTGCTGCCCTACAAGACGCCACCAGGCGTGATGGCCGCTGACTGCTTTGACGGTTGGCGGTTATGGATCAAAGAAGAAAGAAGAATGTTGTCCATCGGTAATATCACTATAGCGTTGGACAAGCTCTTTCCTCAGTGAATCAAATGTCTCATTGGGATATGTTTTAGATCTACGACGGAGAAAATCGGTCACCAAAGAATCTGAAGAAAGGTAAGCTATTCTTTTACGGTCCTCATCACATGCAGCGTTTATAAGAGAAGCAAATTTGTCAATGTTCACTAGCAACTCCCTGAAAGACTTAGCATCCCCAACAAATGGAGATACGACAGTTTGGACCTGTTGGTACTTGCGAAATGGTCCACATTACCCAAGGTCTCCGTAATTTTCTGTAGATCAATCATAGCTGGCTCTGCGTCGTCTGGAAGGGGTGTGTGACTTGGTTGAGCTGACTGTTGCTGTTGCTGGATATTAATTAAGTGTTGTTGTTGTTGCTGTTGGAGTAGTAATTGTTGCTGAACAAGCTGCTGTTGCAACGATTGTGGATCCATGATAGTGATTAGTGACTAGGCCTGTCTTCTATCACTAAAGAGAAAAAAAAGGGCTGTTCGCGCGCCAAAATGAGAATGCTTTCACAAAAGAAAAGGGCTGGTCACGGCGTCAATGAGTGTACTTTCACTAGAGAAAAGGGCTGGTCACGGCACCAATAAGTTTAACGTATGTGCCCGCGTCAGTTACTTGCGCAGGTAGTTATATTGACGAGAGCTAATCCTTTATATGTTTCTGTTCAAGTGGTTACAGGCCTTCCGCCTGAGATGGAGATTCTTGACTGAAGTTTATTTTTCTTCCCAGGTTCGTTCTTACCCTTTTAGGTTTAGTGATAGCAATATATCGTATAATGGTTTTCTTTTATATGATTCACTGTAACGTTCCAAATAAAACACAGCAATGTAGAAAATTCAATTTGAGTTTATTGCACGTCATTCGAACAGGCCTGTTATTTACACAATGATGATGTACGTGTTACTTACGCTCAAACAACATAGTGCGTATATCCACAAGGAAAAATATATCCACAAGAAAAAAAAAACTTGTCTTGATAATCTCAAAGACGAAGTTCACCTAAATACTATAAACTGCCTAGCAAGAATTTCTATCTATCTAATCTGTAAAATCCTTCCTAAAGTCCTAAAAGTTATAAAAGTCCCAAAGTCCTGTTAATCCCACACATCTCTCCGTTTTATACATTTTCTTCTTTTTTCCCGCCATTTTTCACACGTCTCACTCTTTTTTTTCACACGATAAATTTATCTACATTTGCTGTTTTTCGACTTTTTCCACGCGCCTCTCTCTCTCTAAACAATGGAAAAAACCCAAGAATTAACAACATTCATTTCACACTTTCCACGCATACACGCATTCATTATTATTTTCTGAGACAGCTGTACAATGCCTCTCACCGTCGTGACTGCTATTTGAACCTAAAATTATACTGCGTTTTGTGCAAAAATGCCTTATCTGGTTTTAACGTCTGTCATTCTTATTCTATGTAGTATTATAGCTAGTGTAGGCCAGCCGGTCACATTGAATTTCTGGTCTATATCATCAGACGATGTCTTTTCCTGACTTTTCGCAATTTGATTTCGTTTCTTCATATCAGCCGCAAAAGCTTTTCTGGTAAGGCGGTTCTTCAATTTGTTGATGTCAAACCTTTTCTGTGTAGTTTTAGTTGTTCCAGCAGTTCAGATTTTCACCTTCAGTTTTGCTACGACTAAATGGTGGTCACTTCCCACATCTGCACCTCTTCTTACCTTCACATCTTGTAATGCATGTCTCCATCTACCATTAATCATCATGTGGTCATTCTGGTTTCTGTCCCGGCCGTTTGGTGATTCCCATGTTTTTGTGTGAATTTCTTTGTGTGGTGTTCCTCTAATAACCAGGCTGTTAGTGCTACATAAACTATTAATTTATCCTCATTTTCGTTTGCTGTTGCGCTGCCGCATTTCCACATTACTCTGTCATTATATATATTGTGTGTTCCAACTTTCGCATTGAGGTCTCCCATTACTACGATAAGATCGTATCTAGGTGTGTCTTCTTTCTTTTTGCAGTTGTTGATAGAATTCATCCATGATCTCTTCGTCGCTGTCATTTGTTGGTGCGTAGCATTGTATTATTGTAGTGTTGGTGAATCTCCCTCTCAATCTTATTCTTATCAGTGTGTTGTTGATGGGTTTCCATTCCAGTAATGACCTTTCTATTCCATTCTGTAGAATAATGGCTACACCTTCATTGTGCTGTCCATCTTCTCTGCCAGAATAAAGTACTGTTTCTCCTGTTGCTGTTTTAACTTTTCCTGTCAATGTCCATCTGCTCTCGCTTATCCCTAGAATGTGTAATCTATAGTTTCTCATGTCAGCTGTGATCTGTTTTAGTTTTCCCATCTCGTTCATTGTCCTGACATTCCAAAATCCTATTCTTGTTTCACGTTTTGCGGTCAGGACGTCCGTTCTCGTGTTAGTGGCTTCCGTTCGGCTTCACCACTGACGAGCATCAGACTCCGACGAGCCTCAGACTCCGTATGTCCGTCCCGCAGCAAAGTTTGTTCATTTGTTGTAGTTTCCGTAACTTCCTTCCTTTTTTACATAGACAGGGGTGTCAGCCCTATGCTAAAACCCCAAACCTGGAGGACCGGGGTGTTTGCTTTAGTCTGACCCCTACCCACTCAAACCTGTCCAGATTAGTAGAACCTTCCAGGAGTAAAACTCCCGCTGGCATAGCTCTGGGGGTAATCAGGGTACGCAAGCCGCCATACCTCGACAAGGTATTGACTCTGTGATGGTAGAAGAGGCCTCTACAAGTGCCTTTATTTATCTGAGCCAGCAGTCTGTGAGCCTAAAGATTGGCGTAAGTTGTACATTTTGAATTCTATATTTTTTCATTATTAACATGTGAGCTAATACGTATATATTGACAAGTGCATATTAATATTTGAAAATTGCTAGTGGATGTCCAATTCTGGCAATCTCAGCATATAGAATGATGATTTCATGAACCACCACTGCCAGGGCTGGTGACTGCTTTATTGCGAGTTTCTTATAAAAAACCAAAATTAGAGTAGTCCCAAGTTCCATATGGAGCAGGGCGGGAATGATGAAAGAAATGATGTACATACTTGTTATATTATTAACCTTTTCAACCAGTGTAAATGTAAAACATATTCACTCTAACTGTAATAAAAGTTTACAACCTTTTCAACCGATGTAAATATAAGAACCAAAACACCAGCGGGAGCAGAAACCCCAGCAGCTAAGTGTACAAATAAAAGCTGCCAAGTGAAACTTCCCCTTATATTAATCCCCATTAACATCATATGATGATGACCAATTTTGTTAAAGAATTATTCATTTTTTTAAACTGTTAAAACATAATTAATTATTAAATTTGTTACTTGTATAAAGACAAATTTAAAGTTGATTTAATCATTTTGAATGTACTACATCCGAATGTCTCAGACAATTTCTTAAATGCACGTAAGCAGAGCTATATAATAATAAGAAGAAATTCGCTGAATTAACTATTCTGGGGGCTTGTACGAGCTAAAATTATATTACCTAATCCTTCAGAAAAGTTGACGGCAGATACTAGAGTTAACGTGCTCAGCCAATGCAGCATTGTTCTCGCTTTTCTGAATACAGTATCTTGTGGAAACTCCCTAGAGGTAGAAGCATCATTATCCTTCTATCTACAACTTTGCCAAGAATAATCTTGTGCAAAGGTAGACACCATTGAAGACCCACATTAGTTACTCTTGAGTTTTGGCCACTGTTGGACCACTACTGCAGAGCTAAGGGGAGGCAACCCATGACAACAGTTTATGTCGAGCCGTATGGTGCTGTACTATCAGTTCAAGGTTTTTCCACGCTTTCTTTATTACTTTCATTTCTGTAATACGTCCCTTTCTTCGTGTCTTTTTATTCTCCTTCTATCTTTCTAACGCTAGAGATTCCAGACCAAGGATTGCTATGTAAAACTATCACTAAGTTTCCTCAGTACATGTCCTACTAAAAGCCAACGACTTCGTGAGAAAATCATACCATGTCTTGACGCACTATACCAGTGTTTCCCAAACTTTTTCGTGTCACCGTCCCCTTTGCTCTCAGAGAACCTCTCCAGAGCTGCCTTCATTTCTTATCTTTTATATCTCGTCCACGCCTCATTGATGTTGTTTCTCAAATCCACAAACTATTATTTGTTTTCGCTAACACTGCTACGTAATATTTGAATAGGATAATGAAGTTATTTACCAAATATTACAAGTAACCCTTGAAAAGCATTCTCGTAACCCCTGATACACGTACCCCAGGTTGGAAACCTCGGCTATAAGGTGTATGAAAAACTGGGACGAGCGACGTTAAGGAGCAACGGTGGATTAGGGTTTGTTCAGGCTACGTTCTCATTTTAAGCGCTCACGTCAGAGCCATATATAATCAAAACGCTTGTACACGTAAGCGTTATGTTACGTAATATTGTTGAATTTAGCTTGACAAAGCCTCAACCACTCCCTTATTACTGAAACCTCAGCCCCAGTTTCCCTCTTTTTCCCCTGCCACCCACTTATGTCTTCCAAACGCCGGGGGGCGATACTGCCTACTTTGGGAACCACAGCGCTATACGGTTCGTCGGGTAGAAAAAGTTGGCTCATGCTCCGTAAGGAGAGCAAATAAAAATGATGAGAATGATGATGTACAATCTGATGTAATTAACATTCTGATGTAATTAACATTCTGATGTAATTAACATTCTGATGTAACTAACATTCTGATGTAACTAACATTCTGATGTAATTAACGTTCTGATGTAAATAACGTTCAGATGTAATTAACATTCTGATGTAAATAACGTTCAGATGTAATTAACGTTCTGATGTAAATAACGTTCAGATGTAATTAACATTCTGATGTAAATAACGTTCAGATGTAATTAACATTCTGATGTAATTAACATTCTGATGTAAACAACATTCTGATGTAATTAACATTCTGATGTAACTAACATTCTGATGTAATTAACATTCTGATGTAAATAACACTCTGATGTAATTAAAATTCTGATGTAAATAACATTCTGATGTAATTAACATTCTGATGTAACTAACATTCTGATGTAATTAACATTCTGATGTAAATAAAACACAAAATGAAAAAAAAGCTACACTGATTATAACCGAAAATTAGGACGAACAGGATAGACTCTCCCCCGAGATTGTGTATGAACAGGATAGACTCTCCCCCGAGATTGTGTATGAACAGGATAGACTCTCCCCCCGAGATTGTGTATAAACAGGATAGACTCTCCCCCGAGATTGTTTATGAACAGGATAGACTCTCCCCCGAGATCGTGTATGAATAGGATAGACTCTCCCCCGAGATTGTGTATGAACAGAGGCAAATGAAGTTCATCTAATGCCATTCCGCTTTTCTTGCATTTATTTTAAAAATTTTACTTTCCAAAATGGCAGGCAGTGGTAGTGCAACGAAGAAACCACAGTTTACAATGTGATCACAGCTTAAGATGGCATGATCGTACTCTCTGCAACAAGCTCATATAACCCCTAAGTCAGGAATAAAATTGGAAATTAAGGCGTCGCTGAGTGCTTTACATAGTTTGCTCTCGGTGGCTCGGAGTAGTCTCAATTACAACATAAATCTAATGAAAAACTTGAGAAGTATCGAATAATATCGTAGACTAAGAGCTTTTGAGATGGGCATCGAAGCTGAGCCGGAGATGAAGAGCCGATTATTATCTACGCTCATGAATATATGTTTAGAACGACTCTAGTAGTTCTAGACGACGCTACACACTTTGATATTGTTGCGTAATACACGTCGTACTCTGTGTAGTTCAAGGGAGTCTTGGAAGAGTCAGAGAAAGAACAGAACCACAAAGTACGTCATAAAATGTGCCTGGAACCAAAGTCAGCTCTATGGATTTGTCAAGGTATTGCAAGGTCTCTTTTTTTCCCCGTAATATAATGTTCTCTTGTGAGGTTCGGTTTCATACTATTGAGTTGAATCACAGTATACTTTCAGCAATTCTGTTTTTTTTAATTTTAAATTTCGGCACCCCCTAAAGATGGCAACCCGTGCGGCAGCACCGCTCTCACCGGAGTAGAGCCGGCTCTGCTTGGAGCTGTCAACCTCATCATTTAAAACGAATTTCTACAGAAGCTACCACTGCAAGACCCATGAATGCTTTCATGCAGACTTCCATGTACGACCCATGAATGCTTTCATGCAGACTTCCATGTACGACCCATGAATGCTTTCATGCAGACTTCCATGTACGACCATGAATGCTTTCATGCAGACTTCCATGTACGACCCATGAATGCTGTCATGCAGACTTCCATGTACGACCCATGAATGCTGTCATGCAGACTTCCATGTACGACCCATGAATGCTGTCATGCAGACTTCCAGCAAAAAAGGAGCAGCTCCAGTGGTGATCACATGTTTCAGAGTGAGCAACAGCAGAAATAATGCAGAAAATGTCCTTACGTGATAAGCAGATGAACAACATGGCCCTAACCAACCCCTTTGAGTGAGTAAGTTATGGCGATGAGAGGAGCCTGAGACACACTGCCAGCTTTATAAGAAACATAGATGTGGCTATATAAGGATTCAAATATGTCTTGCGTGGCTAGTGGAGAAGATCACGTCTACGCGCTTTTCCGAAGAGCTTATCAGCTCTGTAATCACTCACACTGGTAAGAGAATCAAAGCGTATAATACACTGCTGCGATCCCGGAACAATTTAATTAAATTAGAAGGATAGCAGATTTGATTATAATTTTTCGCTGTTTTCGAACACGAATGACTATTCTAGACGCCTGGAATTATCTTTTAAGGAAGGAAGGTAAATAATGCTATCTAATGAGATAATAATTTATAAATAAGGGGCTGTGGTACAAAGCGTATGATACTTAGCCAGCACAATAGTTAATGAACCAGAACTGGAGACAGATAGACACGTAAAGACCTTGAGGTGATGGCACAGCTACAGAAGGACTCTATACTTTTGTTGAAGTCTTATGCTCCTGTGGAACTAAAGAGTAAAGAAGGAGAGCGTAGTGGACAGCGTGTGTCTTTTTTTTTTATTCTTTTTTTTTAAATTAACGTACATGTGTTGAAACCTTCGAATACTCATCAAATTATAGTCTACTTAAACGTTGGAGTTGTATGGACTTTACATTTCCAATGCGTGAAATTAGTTTGACCGATTGGACACCAGAATACCTGTAACCGTATCAAATTAAGAAAAGACAGTCTTTTCTCGGAGTTTCTCACTGTGACTAGAAATCCAGTAATCCTTTCAACTTTTTCTCCGTGTTATTTTACATTGAACGTCTTCGCTTGGACTTTTTTTTTTCTCTTGTTTGGGTAAACTTTTTCGGTGAGTCCCTTCATCCAGTCTGTGTCAACAGCAGAGAAGCCCCAGGCCAGTCCAACAAATGACTCCGTGAAAACCCATCTTCGGTTGTCTTAATCGATCCTCGATATAGAACCGAGCCATGAGTTGTCCATCCAGTCCCAACTTCAACAGTTTCTTACCTAAAACGTAGGGGGAGAGGATTGCAGAGTCAACAGCCTCCTCATTCCTGAAATGATGGCATACAACGTACTAATTGATAAACTTTCGTTCTAATTTCATGAAGTGTTCATTTCAATTTGCGGCTTCAGCGCCACCAACAACCGGCAGACGATAGAGTCTCGCCGCGCAAATCACATCAGCCGCACTGCGGTTAAACCTTTTGCTTGTCTACGGTTCAACGCTTTACGGGAATGGCATGCTAGTCTTTATTCAGACTAATACGTGTGGATGATTTTGGTACTGGATGTTGTATTTTCCTTGTCTTTTTATTTTTGTTCAAACAGTTCCTAGTCATCCATGAAGGAATAGAAGGAAAAAGAGAACAATACAGAAGAGATAAACAGTTCACCAAGGAAATATTAAAGTAATTCTTCATTTAGCTAAATATAAGGCCTTTAGGAATCATGGAGATACCAAAATTCGTATGATATCTAGTATCCTTTTTTATTTTGATTAATCATTACTTTTCAGTACTTTAATAACCACAGCCCTTCGTTTATTTATGCCAAGCCATCCGGTCTAGTACTATCCGTTCAATTTTTTTCGGCGCCTTCCTTCTTACTTTCACATATGTTACAGGGCTCTTCTTCGTGTGTTTTTATTCTCCTTCTATCTTTCTTACCCTGGAGATCATAGAACAAGAACTGCATTGTAGTATCAATAGGTTTCCTCAGAGGGTATCCTATTCAAAGCCATTGACAATTTCTTGTTTTACTGGTTATGATGATAGGAAACTATATACAGAGCGATACAACAGGAGGCAATCTGATCATCAGAAGAGGACTACAATTGATCAAGTGTTTCGGCCCCTTAATCTCCTTTACACTCTTAAGGGAAGGGGGGCGGGCCCACTTGGGTCATGACTCACAAGTGTCAGCCTCCTGTTGTCTTGTGCGGTGAATTGAACCCACTCCACCTTGATTGCAGCTTTCAAATTCCCTTTTTATACCAGCTGGAGGCAATTGTGAAAGTAACCCCTTTGTTTAAACCAAATTACTGTCCCGAGTTCCATAGCCCGTTGCGGTTGTTCCACAGCCAGAACGATGCCTTTTCCCCAGTTTCGCTGAGCCTCTTAAGTGCCCTTGTTCTTGACTGTCCCCTCAACCCCAACAGTTTCAGTAGATCATACACTGAGTCCGCCACGAGACCTCTTGCACCCACCTCAACGGCCATGACCCTTGCAGTGAACCCATCGTGTCTCAAGTCCGTTGCCAGATCATTATACTTGGCCACTTAGAACGAGTGTTGCTCGTCCAATCTGGATTCAAATGGCACTGTCAGCTCAATCATTGTAATCCGGTGCAATGATGAGGAATGCAGCACTATATATGGCCGTCTTCGAGATCTTCAGATGCTCTCTGGATATGCCCCTAGCCCAGGTAGGTCTACTGCCATCTCCCAGTCATTTGCACAGTCAAGAAGGGATGGCAAACTGCTATTTGATTTACTTGGTTTTGGGTGTGCTGACTTTCCTGCTCCGAGAAAGTATGTATTTGCAGCAAATTAATATGAAACAAATATAAAGGTATGTTATAAGGCACTCGTAGGAAATAAAGAAGTAGAACACTAGACAACAGAAAAACAACAGACATGAGTGGCTTACCCAGGATTTGAACCCTGGACCTTCCGTGCGACAACACCGCCTAGCTATGCAAGCGAATCACACTGTCCTCCCTGCCATCTACGCATCCCCAAAAAAAGGATGTTTCAATGACAGGTCATTAGTGCGAACCTCTATACATAACACCGGAAGTTTATCATGGGCAGTTCAGCCTATTAATGACGCAATCACTTCTGTTGTTCCTCTATATATCAGTATCGGTCAGTCCAACAAGACAAAGACCTTAATACTGTGTCCAGTATGATAGTAGACTTAGAACAGTAAGAACAGGACAGAGGGTAGGTTTGGTATTGTATAAACATTTAAAACACATAAGGAAGGGAAACCACGAGGCCTGTAAACAGTAAATTAATATGAAACAAATATAAAGGTATGTTATAAGGCACTCGTAGGAAATAAAGAAGTAGAACACTAGACAACAGAAAAACAACAGACATGAGTGGCTTACCCAGGATTTGAACCCTGGACCTTCCGTGCGACAACACCGCCTAGCTATGCAAGCGAATCACACTGTCCTCCCTGCCATCTACGCATCCCCAAAAAAGGCCATGATCTTTCGTAGTCTGGTGAAATATTCATTTTCCACTTATTCTCCGTCATTTCATTGGTTCAGAACATTAAATGATATTTATCTTTATTTTATATTTTTTGAATATTGTAAATATTAGTCCGTGTCGCATTGGCTCATGTTATGAGGGCTTTCTGCACTTTCTTTGGCAGCATTAGAGCCACACTTTCTTCTTCGTGTCCTGGGGACAGCAACCTTTTCTCCTATGTTCAGTTTCTTTCTTTCTTGTTTCGCACAACTGGAGTAGTTCAGTTTTGTAGTTTCTAATTTCTGCTGCTACCAGTGCAGTTTTCCTTATTCGTTTAGCGTAGGAACATTCCATGTGCCAAATCTACACATTTTCCAAGAAGATAACAGGTGAGCCAGCAACCCAGATTCTTTTCAACTTTCATTCAACTCCTTACCAGAGAACCTTCTTCTGTCTTTGATGGCTGAGTGATAACATTATGGGATTTGGTTGACTTGTCAGTATTTGTTGAAATGTTGTTGGCGTTACGTTCCTACAGGTTGACGTAGTCAGTATTTGTTGAAATGTTGTTGGCGTTACGTTCCTACAGGTTGACGTAGTCAGCCCCATGCACGACCTTCCTAAGTCGCGTTCACCAGCCACTTGGCAAGTTACAGTGTTACTATTGTTTCCTCCCCCATTTGGGCCCTTGTAACACGAGAGCGTTAATTTTTTGTTGTTGACGATTTTATTTTTCGTTTTACATTTTAGAATGTGTCAAGTCAAATATCATAATTTAGCAAATTCGAAATGTGAAATGTTTGACACAAGTCGTTTTTAGCGTAGTGGTAGCCGACTCTGGACTATCTGCTGTCGTAGTTGACACAATCATAGCTTAATATCACGTTACACGCCATGTTGTTTTTATGACTGGCGTCAAGCTATAGGAATACTAAAATATCTAGCATATCTCGCACCACCAGAAGGTGGGTCTCGCACCCCCAGAAGGTGGGTCTCGCACCACCAGAAGGTGGGTCTCGCACCACCAGAAGGTGGGTCTCGCACCACCAGAAGGTGGGTCTCGCACCCCCAGAAGCTGGGTCTCGCACCACCAGAGGGTGCTCGCATCCCTGGTTAAGAAACCACTGTTCTAAAGAGTAAAATAGGATGCAAATAAATTAACCTTGAACAAATAATTTTTTATAACGCAGCAATTGCAAACTATCCACATGCACAGTTGTGTAAAACGCTGCAGAATTCAGATCAAAGCAAATGAGAGTCATATGTGTGTGTGTGTGTGCTTGAAATCGACATAAAACTTGTGTCTCTCAAACAAAAGATTGGTGTTTGCGACCACTCACAGACTGCATACCTTCGCAATGCTGGAGTAGCTGCCACTCGCAGACAACATACCTTCGTAAAAAATGAAGTAGCTGCCACTCAGAAACCTTGGTTTTCTACCGCTCTTATTGTTGTTTCAATATTGGATGTTGTAATGGTTTGCCGTCGTGAGAAGCACGTGACTTGGAGTGTTGGTAATGGTGCCCTCAGGCAGGAGAAAGCTTGGGTATTTTATTTTTTTGAGACATTTTCATGAGAGATAAAGTAGGTGAAGCTTTTGAGTGGAAGAGCTGTAAGGATGTAGTGTATGGAAAGTTGTGCAGAGAAAATAAAAAATTTCATTCTCCAGCAAAAACAAGTACGTGCATGCATAGACGTAAACACACGCATGTATAGACAGACATACACACACGCTAACCCAGGTAAAGATCTCAGTTAGAAATTGTGGTTCACTCTTACATCTGCACACTCCACTGCAAGTGGCAAGACATTTCAAGATTTCTTCTCTTTGAAAAGTTTAAGATGTTGGGAAAAGTCGAAAAGATGAAAATATTCAAAAAAAAAAAAAAAAAAAATTAAAAGTGGAGTTAAACCATTAGAATAGTTCAGCCTAGAAATGAATATAAGCAACTTTTCCAACTGTCACCCCTATATTACCGTAGCCTGAAGAGAATAATGACATTGCAGCCTACAACCATGTCGTAAACTGCGACTAAGGAGGGTTGGGGATGTGCCCATAATGTAGAAACTTTAACAACAATATGGACAAAACAACTATAATGTGTCGAGTCAGTCGTATTGTATACAGCAACAAAAAAGAACAAACCGAGAACTTACAAACTTTCATAAATGGATTCTTGCGTGGAACAGAACGATTGAAATGATACGACAAGGTCACCAATGTGACATTAATAAGAACCAGACAAATGCCAAAAATGAGTTTCGACGAGTTTAACAAACGAGAAAACCGAGATTAAAGATAAAAAATATTATAAAAAACACTCACACAAAGTCTTAGTTCACTTCCAAGGAATTTCAATCTTTATTAGACAAAACTGAATAGAGTTTGAGCGAAGAATGCATATAACCGTGAATAGATGTGTACAAGACACGTGTCAATAGTTTGTTTAAGTACACGCATCACCTAATACGAACACATATATGATCAAATACATTAGGGTCTTTTAAAACGTAATCAAACTGACAATACTGTAGAAATGCTGCGTTGTTTCGAAAAGCCCGCAGTTGAAAAACGCTGCTAAGGAACTAAGTTCGAATTTTAATTTGTTTCTGTTTTAGTATAAAGCTGTCTTTTTACTCAGCCGAAAGTATACGGTGAAACACGTTTAAAAAGGTGAACTCTTTTAACCTCTTTATTTAAGATCAAAATCCTTTTTAGATATTTGTCACGTTTCAATTCTTGTACGCTCAAAATCTCTATGTTCCACTCATCGCAGAGAACTGAAACTTAGCGTGACACTCCCATTCTTGCTACAATTTATTCTAATATGTTTTGTCCGGTTTTGACCCAACCAATTGTATATACTACTTACTACTTAGTCGTTCCTCTTCAACCCTGGGGTGTAGAGATTTGCCAGAGAGAGCGCCATACTATCCTATCGGCTGTCTTCCTCCTGGTCTGGTTCCATTCTAGTCCTCGGTCCTTCACAGACATGACTAATGTTGTCCTCCCAGCGGATTGTCTAATGTCGTCCTGGAGGTCTGGCTCCCTCGATCTTAGTTTCCTATATTTGTCGGGGTAGCCAGTCTTCTCTCATTCTGCAAACATGGCCAAACCATCATAGTTGGTTCTGTTCTACATGGGTCTGCAGGGGTTTGGTTTTGAGGCCTTGACGTATCGTCTGGTTGCAGACCATGTCTCTTTTTCTTACTATAACCACCTTCCTCAGATACCTCAGTTCTGAAGTTTGGAGCTGGCTTTTGTGGGTTGTAGTCATTTCCCATGACATGACCCGCATCCATAGGTCAAGACTGGAACGTAGGTGGAGCGGTATACAGCTATCTTCATCTTCTTGCCAACTTCTATTTTTCTAAGGAATCCTCGATTTATGGCCTGAAAAAAGTCTCTCAGCTGCTGCTCTTCGGGTAGCCACCCCCCCTTTTTTTTGCCTCCTTTCCAGTCTAAGACAGCTTCAGCGTATTTAAAGTGGTTGACCTGCTCCAGGACCTGTTCTCCTTGCATAATCTGATGCCTTATTCCCTCTCGTGATGTCACCATGGTTTTTGTTTTGGAGCCGCTGATGATCATCCCTCTCTTCTCCAGCTCTTCCTTTCAGACTTACAGATTGGATTGAAGATGTGCCTCTGATTTACCAATTTTATATAATAACTAAAACAACGAAAAATAAGGTAATAACAAATCATGAACTGAGAATATACATTGTGCTTTGTATTACTTCTTATTCTCCGTACACTTTCCGACCTCAACTTCAACAAGTTTAAAGAAAGCGGCGGTTAGTGTGAGGTTTGTGACAGAATAACCTGTGCCATCGTATAATTCATTCTGTGCTCTTCAATTTAGTTTTTCCCACCTATGACAGTATTTGGTATTTTCGATTCATAGTTTACACTCCGTTCCCTCCATTCTTGTTATGTCGGGACTTCAGTGACCATCTTTTGCTGATTAGGGTAATCATTCCCTTTCGTTTGAACCTATATTGACCCATGGTATCTGCAAAGAGAGGTGTGGCTTACTAACGTGTAACACATTTTTCTACCAAACAGTGCAGGGGAGCAACCGGATTAGTGAGTAAACAACCTTGGGGCGGCCACAGCCGATTATCTCTGATAATAGCTCTGACTGCCCAGTTTGTTGATTGTTGGCTAACATTGGGTAAATGACATAATCGTTTCCGGACAAGACTTGGCGGAAGAATAATTTTCCATCTTGAAAGAGATAACCTGCGATAAATATTGAAGTCGTGAGTGTAAACATGATCGATAATGGACGGAAGCTGGCATACCATTTTTGGCGATTGTAAACAACACATTAATTTTCACATTTATTATGTATTAATGTTTTAGTAAGAGAAGGTGAAATATACGCATCTTGCATGCTACTGGCTTGGCATTTTAAATGTGAAAATACGACATTTCTGATTGGAGGCTTGGCATATAGTAGAAATCTGGATGTGGGCCGAATGTTGCCTTATAAATTAGCACCTTGTGAGTTTACGCACTGTGAAATTCCACTCGTCAAGAACAGAGCCAGACAAGCTAGGAATTGGATCGGTATTTAACTTTATAGGACCGGACAACGTGTTTGAGCATATTGTGGACTTGTTTCCCAGGAAAAGTCTACTTTCATTAATACGGAAAGCCCGGAATCCTAAAAACCATAACACTAAGTCATAGTGGGATTCTATTTGCAAAGTAAAACCCCAGAGCACGTGTAAGAGGCATCTTAATCAAGTTGATTTAACTATTTCTCTGAGCCAGAAGTCAGTCAGTATTCCCAAAGAAATTTGCGGTAAGGTGTACATTTTATAATTCTATATTTTGCATTTATTAACATGTGACAATTGCTAGTGGACGTCCAAGTCATACGAGGCTGGCAACCTCAGCATATAGAATGAGGGGTTCATGAACCACCACTGCAAGAGCTGGTGACTGCTTTATGCGGGTTTCTCATAGAGAACCAAAAGCAGAGGTAGTCCCAAGTTCCATATGGAGCAGGGAGTGGATGGTGATAGAACTGATGTACATACTTATTATATTAACGTTTTGAACCAGTGCAAATGTTAATGTAAACATGTTCAATATAAATGCAATGAATGTTTTCCGCTAACTGGGATTAACATTAATGATCAGAGAGAGTAAAGTTCTGAGGCAGAAGGGATGGGGGAATGAAATAATAATGGGGGGAACACCTGGTTTTGTGCCAGGAAACCCAATACTCAGGAGGGTATTTGTTCTCTTTTATGTCATGATACTAGGCAGTGGTACCGATTGGTCGTGCTATCTTTGAAACAGGTGAGTGGTATAAATGGCCTGCAGTCAAAGCTAGACACCTACAGCAGACAAGTTTTAATAGACGCTGGACCATCTTCGCAATTACCCCACGATACGGGGAGGAAAGTGTTGCGGCCACCAAACTTGACCAGTAACGAGAGTAAACCAGTCCATAACCTGCAAAAATCAAGCATCGGCTGGAGCTGAACCCAACCGAAAATCTTGCTGGCAGCTAAGTACCCATTCAAAGCTGCCAAGTGATCACTCTATTTTCAACTCAGACCAATGAGGAAATTTTAAAGACTCTATCTAAATTCACCGCACCTGTTGAGGACTGCTTCATGGTGGGTAATCATCTTGGGTGGTTTATTTTCGGTCGGTATGACTGCACCATATAGCATCCCAACTAGAGGCATATTTAGACGTATCGCGTATATGATGATGACGCGAACCACATAGCTACAAACAGTCTGCTTGTGACCTTCGTGCCTAACGAACGTGTTTCAGAATATGTGGCTTAGCCACTAATATATGTGTAGCAAAAGTCTGCGTTATGCCCTTCGGGTCGATCGATAATGTATTTTAAGTGATGTGGTTTTAAACACCCTACAGGGTTCTTCGTTTGATGTGCATCCAGAGAATTCCAGTGTCTTATCACTGTTAGAGAATTCTTGATCTCTGCGTCCCTTCAAACGATGTTTTTCATTCATGTTTTAGCCGTGAGTTCACGCCTCACTTGATTCTTCTTGTTAGTTAACCTAATTTCAGTCACGTAGATTATTTACATTCGTTCACTATCTTTTCTTGTCTTCATGCATATTTTTTTGACGACTGATGTTTTCATATCGTGCTATTTTTGTGTAGTGTCTTATTTTTAATGTTTCCATTTATGTTATCATTTTGTCCACGTTACATTTAGTTTCTTTATACTTGTCACGTTATGTCCTATAATTCGATATCTCGCTTCATTATTTTCATCGACCGTGCTATTTATCATCGCCTGTTTTCGTCCCGTACTTCACTTTGTTATTGTTATTGACTCAAGTTTTGACATTGTATTACAATATTACTATTATTAATTAGTCACAGACTGTATTATTGACTAACTTATCACCCTTGTAGTGATAATTTGAGGCTGATCATGTCGACATTAGAAGATTTTCGACAACAAGGTTTGAGACAAGGTAAATCGGGTAGCAAACTTGAGATCTATGCTGATCATCAGTTCGAGCATTACCTTACTTGCACGGAAATGCAGAATAAGCTATTTACAAAGACATTATTGATATGGAAAATACGAAGGAACAAAGATTTGGAAATGACAAGACAGTCTATTATCCGAGATATTACGAAATTGAGACACGAGTTAAAGGATAAAAATGGTAAGGAGAAAACTCTTACTCGTGAGTTAGAACAACGGAGGGCAGATTGCGAGAAATTTAAATGTGAGACCCAGATACATGAATCTTCGGAGTTGGATACATTTTTTCCTCTGAGAAAGGAGACAGAGCTCAGGGATCATATTAAACGACTATGTGACCGAGAAAGTGAGTTTAAAGACCAAGTTAGTAAGTCAGAACGTAGAACACCTACTCATACTTTAGAATTGGAAACTTTAAGACAAGAGATCAGTTATAAGAATGCTAAAGAGAAGTCTCTTACTTCGGAATTTGATCACTTAAAATCTGAGTATGAGCAGTTTAAAAGTGAGGCTCAAAAACGTGTAGATTCAGAGAAGGATACAATTATTACTTTGCAAAAGAAGAATGCAGATCTACTCCACAAAATTTAACTGAGAGAAATGGCAGTTTCGGAGTTTATTAAAGAACATACGACCAGCCATTACTACGCTATTAAGGCGCTTCAACTGGACATCGAACAAGAGAAGGCAAAGAATATGGAATGTGTCAGTAGACACTCTGTAGAAATTGAGCGACTGACTCAGACTGCTGCAGCCAAACAAAAAGTTAACGATTTAGAAATTGTCAAACTACGGGAGCCGCGGTAGCATAGTAGTTAGTGCACTGGCTTCCTAGCTCAGTGGTCTATGGTTCGATTCCCAGATGATGTGAGATTTTTGTAGGCCGCAAACGGCTCCTGGGTCGACCCAGCCCCAATTGGGTACCAGAACAACTTCTGGGAAGGTTAAGGCGGCCGGCGTGATGCTGACCACATCACCCCTAGTGTGCCGATGGTCAAGAAAATATGGGCCTAACACCATATTCCTAATATGCCTCAATGGGCGTGTAACGGGATCCTTTACCTTTTTTAAACTACGTCGGAGGGTAGGATGTTTTGTTAGATATTATATCACAGGACCATGTATTGTCATCAGTTGGGGTTGATTTACTTATGAAATTGGATCAACGTGATATATCACCATACTCAAACGTTTTTGTGCAAAAGCACAGCATTTCGGATGCTACATTTAGAGAGTCTGCACATCGTTTTCATATGGGTGTTATTAGACCCCAAGCATTCAATGCTAAAGTTCATTTTTAACGAGACGGTAGCACATCGTTCCGAGGAAAATATAATTTTCCTCGTCAAGATTCCCATGTCAGGGTTTCCTATCGAAACCGGTCTGACTTTTATGATGGTGGGTCATGGCGTAAGGCCAGTGACAGGTATGTCGAGACGACAAAATGCCCACCTCATACCAATAGTAATAGCGAACGATGGAATATAATAGGGCACTATGAACAAAAGAAGGTTTCAAATGAGAACAAACTCAATCACGTTAACAGTCATTGTGATGATCATAATGATCATATGGGTGGTACTACAACTGTTGACAGGAAAAAAACGACATGTCAGGTTGACAATCGTAGGGCTACACCCGAAGGTAATGGTCTGTGACACGCACAATCTGCTTACTTGGCAGTTGTTGATAATACTGCTCCTAAGGAGGATAATAAGGATAAACATAATTATCCTCCTGTTACGCCATGCGAGAAAAAATATCATTTGTGTCTTAATACTTCTTCGCGCTTAGCTCGGGACACATGATAAATTAAATGATTCTCGGGCTCAGTGTCCATCTGGCCAAGATCATATTTCACTGGATCGCACTGTCCTGGTGCGCAACATACCCGCCAGTGCATCATGATATGCACTTAAGAAATTTTTTCAGCATGTCGGAGATTTTAAATTTGTTTGCATGTTCGAACTTCAATACTCCTATCACGAACTTGCTACTGTCCGTTTTACTAACAATTACGACGCTCGCAGAGCACTTAAATTCAAAAATTGTTCTGCTTTTGCACACCATTATCTCGATGTGCAACTAGTACGAAACTCTGCACCACACACTTCGTAGTTGCGTTCTTGGGTGCATTTTTCAATCTTTACCGGATGTTTTGTACTACTGTTCTTGACGATTTTCTGTAGCAAGTATATCTACTATACTTCTTTCAGCTGCAGTTATATCAGCTTTTCTTTTCTTTACAGATATCATATCTGTAGTGACTTTCATCCTCTTTTATGTCACTATTTCTAACAGCTGATTAATTTTTATCATAAATTCCTTCATGACTTCGCTACCCTATCTACTCCTTTATCCTCACTGACTTGTAAGTGTAGTACTCGAACAATCAATTGGACAGGTGAGTGTGATCAATCTTTAAACAAAATCAAGCACTTGTTTTCACAATCACCTATTTTATTATTACCTAATATCAGGTGTCCATTTGTCCTCAGGACCGACGCTTCTTGGTATGGCATCGGCGGGCTGCCTGATGCAATGGAAAGACTAGATGCCACATACATGCTTCTACGCCAATCGCACACTACTTCCAGCCGAGACCATGTACGCCACTGGAGAGCGAGTGACACTTGCTGGTGTCTGGTGCCTTTATAAGCTGTCGAGATACCTCATTGGCACACACATTTTATCGTGCAACGTGCTTGGCATTTATTTAGTTTATAATGTACAGTGTCCTTTCCAATATTTAACTTGGGACACCTTTCATATTTTTTAGTGACACTATGAACAGTAGTTTCTCAGTGGTTTTCAATGCTTGAACATTCTATTTGCTTGTGGTATTGTTATGCATTTACATATCTGCATTAGGTTATACTTAGATTGTGCATACAAATTTGGTGTCGATTTTCTTGTCGGCACCATCCTCCAGCGCTACCTAGGTGTCACGCTCGGAAACGAGGGGGGGGGGGGGTAGATCTTGAGAACTGCTTCATGGTAGGTAATCATCTTGGCTGGTTTATTGTCAGTCAGGATGATCGCACAATGTAGCATCCCAACTAAAGGCACATTTGGACGTATAGGATGATGATGCGAAACACATAGTTACAAACAGTCTGTTTGTGACATTCGTGCCTAACGAACGTATTTTAGAATATGTGGCTTGGCCACTAATATATGTGTAGCAAAGGTCTGCGTTATGCCCTTCGGGTTGATTGGTAATGTATTTTAAGTGATGTGGTTTTAACCACCCTACAATGTGTAGCAAAGAGATTAAATAATTCAATAGTCGTCGAATGACATTTGTAACAGCCGTCGTGCCAGAGTAATTAATAATTGATGAGTTAGCAATAAGATTGGCGTTGCAGGCCAGATGAATATAAATTTAAATTCAGAATTGAATCAAGACTAGAAAAGCTGTAATGGTTATGCAGACGAAAACAGAGAAATGTGAAATAATATAAAATCCTGAAAAATGTCTAACGCGGTGAAATAAAAGACATATAATATGTGATTAATGCACAAGGGTATGTGCGAGTCTATAAAAATGTTCAAAGTCTTTTGACAGTGTGAAGTTGTGAGATTTATTGTTAATAACTGTGTGCGATAATAAATATGAACAGTCGTCCATCGCTGACACCCCTGTCTATGTAAAAAAATAATGAAGTTACGGAAACAACATCAAATGAACAAACTTTGCTGCGGGATGGACATTCGGAGTCTGTGGCTCGTATGACTGTCAGTGGTGAAAGCCGAAAGGAAGCCACTGACATGAAAACGGATGTCCTGACCGCAAAACAGGATACAAGAATAGGATTTTGGAATGTCAGGACAATGTACGAGACAGGTAAACTAAGACAGGTCACGGCAGAAATGAGAAACTATAGGTTACACATCCTGGGGATAAGCGAGAGCAGATGGACAGGGGCAGGAAAAGTTAAAACAGCAACAGGAGAAACAGTACTTTACTCTGGAAGAGAGGATGGACAGCACAGTGAAGGCGTAGCCATTATTCTACAGAAAGGGATAGAAAGGACATTACTGGAATGGAAACCCATCATCAACAGACTGATACGATTGAGATTGAGAGGGAGATTCACCAACACTACAATAATACAATGCTACGCACCAACGAATGATAGCGATGAGGAGGTCAAGGATGAATTCTATCAACAACTGCAGAAAGAAATGGAGGACACACCTAGATATGATCTTGTTATAGTAATGGGAGACCTCAATGCGAAAGTTGGTACACACAATACATATAATGAAAGAACAATGGGGAAATGCGGCAGCCGAATAGCAAACGAAAATGGGGATAAGCTAATAAGTTTCTGTAGCATTATCAACCTGGTCATTGGAGGAACACTTTTCTCACATAAGGAAATTCACAAGTTAACATGGGAATCACCAAATGGTCGGGACAGAAACCAGATAGACCACATCATGGTTAACGGTAGATGGAGACATGCATTACAAGATGTGAAGGTAAGAAGAGGTGCAGATGTGGGAAGCGATCACCATTTAGTAGTAGCAAAACTGAAAGTGAAACTAAGAAGGGCTGGACCAACTGTAACTACACAGAAAAGGTTTGACATCAGCAAATTGAAGGACCCCCCTTACCAGAAAAGCTTTTGCGGCCGACATTAAGAAACGATATCAATTTGCCAAAAGCCAGGAAAAGACATTGACTGATGATATAGACCAGAATTTCAACACCATTTCAACAATATATAAGGAAAGTAGCAAATCATGCTTAGGATTCCAGGAAAGGAAGAAGCAAGACTGGATAACACCAGAAACACTAAACACCATAAAGATGAGAAAGGAAATGAAAAGAAAGAAAACAGAAGCGAAGTCCCCCAGCTTAAAGCAACTATATAGCGAACAGTACAGTCAACTGGACAGGGAAGTTAAACGCCAAACCCGAGCCAACAAAAGGAATTTCCTAGACGATCTTGCAAAACAGGCAGAAGAGGCAGCACTGAGAAATGAACAAAGCACAGTATACAAAATAACTAAATTCATCAGCGGAAAACAAGGTGCAAACAATATTACATTAGTAAGAGATAAGCAAGGAAATCTCATCAAGACAGCAGAGGGACAGGAAACAAGATGGGCAGAGCACTTCAGAGAAACTCTGAACAAGGAAATACCAGAGACACAATTGAATGTTCCTGAGGCTGAAAACGATCTAGATGTAAATACAGACATTCCACGAAAAGAAGAAATCATCACAGCTATCAAAGGGTTAAAGAACGGTAAAGCTCCGGGCCATGATAACTTAAATGCAGAGCTATTTAAGACAGACCCTGAGCTAGCAGCAGAACTATTAGAACCACTATTTGCACAAGTGTGGAAAATGGGGACAACACCATCAGAGTGGAACAAAGGAATAATTGTCAAGTTGCCCAAGAAGGGAGATCTTTCAGACTGCAATAATTGGAGAGGAATCACTCTTCTCTCAGTTCCCAGCAAAATACTAGGCAGGATAATTATACAGAGAATTTCAAAGGCAGTAGACTACAAACTGAGGAAAGAACAAGCAGGATTTAGAAAGAACAGAAGATGTGTAGACCATATATTCACTCTCAGGAACATTATAGAACAGTGCTCAGAATGGCAAAGACAGCTTTACATAAATTTTGTTGATTTTGAAAAGGCTTTTGACAGCATACATAGGGACAGTTTATGGAAAATACTGAGGGCTTATGGAATTCCAAGCTGCATAGTGTCAATCATAAAAAGCCTCTATGCCAACTTTACGTGTAGTGTTGGGCAGAGCAACCTAACCTTCGAGGTGAAGACAGGAGTACGACAGGGATGCCCCTTATCAACCACTCTATTTTTAACAGTCATAGACTGGGTGATGCGCCAGACAACAGAGGGCAGTCCAAGAGAAATAAGATGGACTACATTTTCAACATTGGAAGATCTGGAATATGCAGATGACATTGCACTGCTGGCACATTCACATCAACACATCCAGGAAAAAACGGATAGACTTAATAAATTTAGCCAGCAGGTGGGCTTGAACATCAATTTAAAGAAGTCTGAGGTCATGACGCTCAATGTGAGCAACCCTGAGCCCATATCAGTAAGGAATCAGCAACTGCTACAGACAGATACCTAAGAAGCATAGTAACACCAGACGGTGGGGCAGGCAAAGACATCAACATCAGAATGAATAAGGCAAGAACAGCCTTCTTTAGCCTAAATAACATCTGGAAGTCCTCCCAATACAGCACAAGCACAAAATTAAGATTATACCAGAGTTGCGTGCTTTCTGTGCTTCTCTATGGTGCGGAATGCTGGAGAGTCACAGAGAAGGAAATGTCAAAATTGTCCTCTTTTCACACAACATGCCTAAGAAAAATTCACCGAATCTTTTGGCCGAATACCATCACCAACCAAGATCTGCTTACTCGTAGCAAGCAAGAGGACATGCATACCATCATAGCTGGCAGACGCTGGAGCTGGGTTGGTCATGTCCTCAGAAGAGACCCCGATGCCATCACAAGAACAGCTATGCTTTGGACCCCTGAAGGAAAGCGAAAGAGAGGCCGACCAAAAACAACTTGGCGGAGGACTGTGGAGGCTGAGATGCAAAGAATGAACCAGAGTTGGGGCACTGTACGAAGGATGGCCACCGACCGTGCAAAGTGGAATCAATTTGTTGTTGCCCTACAAGACGCCACTAGGCGTGATGGCCACTGACTGCTTTGACGGTCGGTGGTTAAGGATCGAAGAAGAAGAAAGAAGTCGTCCATGATGGTTTTTCTTCTTGATGAAGTTTCATCCGTTGCAAGTATTGAGAACTGTCACCGTTATTCTTTAACCTTTACGTTGGTGTTTAATATTTGACAATAAGCAAACAAAATGTTACTTGGCGTAAGATTATAAGAATAACGGAACAATTAAAATGACAAGCTTCACTCAAAATAATCTAACACGAAAACTTGAAGCAAGAAAGAATAGATTTTACTAGAAAAAATGAAGACGACAATAATACTAACAGTTTTCATGAATTCGAAGAAGCAAATCAATAACCCAAGTTTTGCAACATTGAGAACCCAAGCTCCTAACAAACGAGCTTCCAACACCCCCTTATTTATGTTACAATTATTTACGATAATTGACTATTAAATTTTGTTATCTGTAAATATACAAATTTATAGTTGATTTAGTCATTTTGAGTGAACTGTACTTGTTTGTCTCAGTCATTTTTAATACTTATAACAGAGCTATTAAAGTAATATGTTACTGAGTCAAATCAGTTGGGAGCTCATCAGAACGAGCGAAATCCTAACTCATAGAAGGCCAGGAAAGATAAAATGTTTATACGGCCTGGATCTTATCAGCCGTAGTACATGATTTCTTTAAATTCCTATGAGGCTCCTTGAAGTGAAGCACCATTCTTCAATTCACATCTTAGCCAAGAGTAATCTTGAGCGAAAGGTAGACACCTTTGAAGACCCTCAGTAGATACTCTGAGTTTTGGTCACTGTTGGACCATCACTGCAGAGCAAGGTGAGTAAATCCCGTGACAAGGTTATTAATATCTCCAAAGAGTTTGTCCAGGAGTGATATTGGTAACGGCAATATGTGCTTCCTCTGTCCTTCATATGTTAGGCACTTTTGCAGCAGATGTTCAGCAGTCATGTTATCGGTGCCACAGCTACACCCACTGGTAGTTTCTATCTTTAGCTTGTGGAATAGATGATATCTCAATCTGCTGTGGCCAATGCGGAATCTGAAGACAACTTCTATTAAGTTGGTAATATGTATCTCTCTTCTGGTGGCCCGGATGATCTGTTTCTCATATGTTTTAATGTGTCTGCTTCTGATAAAACGCTAGGCCTCTTTATAAGTTACGCTTGCATCAGTCTTAGGTAGCTTTCCACTTTCCATTGCCAATCGTCAGCCTCTTTTTTGCCAGGGATGTTGCAACATGATGGGATCTAGTGTAGCACAACTCTACTGAATCGCTGACTTAGTTTGTAGAGTGTTGCTGTTAGGTTACATAGCTCTGCATTTTTTTATTTTTTTCTCAGTGCTGTAACTACTCATAGCGCATCTGTAAAGAGAGCAACTTGTCTCTCAATGCTTTCCTCTGCCATTAGTTTTGTGAGAATGGAGTGGGCGCCGAATGGGGAAGGTTCATGTGCCCCTTAATCAGTTCGTCTATTTCTCTTTTCAGTGTGCTTTTCCGACTCCTTCTATCTCTATTACCCTGTGGATTCTAGAACAAGGACTGCCTTGTAATGCTACCAGTAAATTTCCTCTTTCCATCGTCAGCGTCTTCTTCTAATCTTTAGTTCCACTAGCACTCGTCTAGTTCCATACTGGTGATCTTCTCTTACCATTTCAATCATTCTACTCTACACAAGCACTCATTTAGGAAGGTCTGTAACTTGCTGTTGTTGATTTTGCTGGTCTGCCTATTTCAGAGGAATACAATAGTACTGACTTGAGATTTGAGTTGAAGACTCTATAAAGTTATCCCTTAACCTACAAAGAGCTATACAAGTTATCACTTAACCTACTAAGAGCTATACAAGTTATCACTTAACCTTACAAAGAGCTATACAAGTTTTCACTTAACCTACAAAGAGCTATACTAAGCTTAAGAAACAAAACTGCAGGTAAATTTGATTATTAAAAAAAAGCAAATGTATTACATTCTAAAAGCCCCGTGTTGTTACCAGGGCTCTCTTAAGACACACAGAAAGTATAGGATTACTGCATCCTCTGGCATGTCGTAAAAGGCTACTAATATGACGTTGGGGAATGTGGCTGAAAACGTCGTCTTGTAAAACAAATTGTCCCAGAAACTTCCGCTGTAAGAGCACGTGACTTCTTGTTGCCAGCTACCTGCAACGGAACCAGCTGCCTGTGTGGCCAAATGCTCTGTATGGAGCGCAAAATAAAAGGATGATGAATATTCGTATATACAGATAATTGCTTGACATAGAAACAAATATATTTGTTCACACCGAGGAGAAGACGTTATCTGGCTCTCATTCGGCCCACAAGCTTGACGGGTTGATCTCAAAATCTGAAGTCCAAACGTTTACACTGTATCGAGATCGGGGTGGCTTGAGTACCGCTTGTTGTAAGGAACCTGCCGTGCATGCAAAGACACGTCCTCGTGTGTGCGCGCTCTCCCTGGCAAATTAAGTTGCATTTTTCTTCTCTCCGCGAAAATCGGCAAGATCAAACATTCGCTGCATGTCCTTTTAATGATTTGCTTAACTCATAATCTCGACGCTCACTCCAAACAACTCAACCAAACACTTGGACAACACTTGAAAAAGCGTCATGCTCACTTTCTCTTTTCTTCTTGGATTGACAGAACGATAATATTTTCACATTATTACTTTTTCATAATTCGACATCTCGTAAATTCGATTACCCGCAACTCTGCTGAAACTTCCCCATTTCCTGGCAGCCCCGCGATTCAAAAAGGAGACACTCCTCCGGCGATGGGTAGAGAAGAAATTCTCGCGCTCACGAGCATATAAAAGTATCACGGGGAAAATAAGGTAATTTTAAATCAATTTGTGAGTTCATCTTTGAATGCTTTCATCGCCTGCTTTTATTATTGAATTTCATTTTCAAGTTTTATGTGGTTTCTGTCATTCGGAATCAATCGCCACACCGCCACGAATGGCTTGTCTTGTTTCTAGACAGTTTTCAAATTGCTTACTTAAACGTGTGAAGGAAAACCTCCAACGTTCGCTGTTTACAGTAAAGAAACAAAATGCCTGGAATGGGGAATAAGAGTAAATTGCAGACAAGTCCTCATTAATAACAAATGTAAACACTAGAAAAAAATTTTTTAAATCAACTTGCCACCATTTGAAAGTAGAGACAAGCGACTGACAATAATATCGTCGTTTCACTACTTCTTCAAGTACTGTTTTAGCTGGTATGTAACGCAAGATTCTGAAGAGATTCTGAACTTGTCTTTGGGTGATGTAGGTCGACTTGCCCAGAATCGTGATGTGTTCAGAGCAGCTGTAATGGAGACAACGTTCTGGAGAGAATAAGTCACATGAAGATGGTGTAACGCAAACTGCTATATGAACCACTGCTGCCAGAGTATATGAAAGCGTTATTGCAAGGAGGGCCAGACCTGGTGTGGTGGCCGCATTCTACACAGGAAGCAACAACAAAAATACTAAAATGAAATCAGGAAAAATATTTTGTAATAAATGTAAATGGACATGACCTGTTCACGGAATGGCAAAAAATGAGTGTATATCATGGACATTCGAAGAGACTATTGTTGTGCTTAGATAGGTTTTTTAAAAGTTATTTAAGGTCCCGCCTGAGTATAGGGGATGGTAATAATACGTGAGAAGTAAAGGTGTAAGAAAATAGATTTTCACGAGTGGATAGTTTAAGGAGAAGATCTGTCTCTGGACTGAGTAGTTTCTCTAGTCCAGCCTATGTATACGACTATAATTTTGTATAAGACAATCTTGCACCTCCCTATATATATAGAAATATAAGTTTACCTAAACACTCACACACAGCTGTGTGACAACAAGACACACAAACGTGAAAAACTATGGTTAATTGGGTATGGGTCTGACCAACACACAAAGTTTAGTTCTTTTGTTGTTTATTATCATTAAACTTTACAACATCGAATATCTAAAAGAGATCAAACAAAATCAGAACTACATGCATAGAAAAACTAACAGAATACCTGTGCCCTCCCCTCTTTGAGAAGAAAAGAACCCAGCAAGTTAATAACCCCAAAGGTTAAAGGTTAGCACTAGGTTACAGTATAGACAGTAAAGAAAGAAACGAAGTTCCTACTAGACGTTATCCAATAAAGTAAACAATATTAAAACAGAATTTAGATGATACAATTTTTCCTGTAACAAAGAAAATACGAGTATTTCACTCTCTCTCTGTCATACGTGGCCACACAATCACGCTTCTTACCCTATTCTTGGTGAAGAAAATCTCTTTGGCATATAATCCATGTATATATATATATATATATATATATATATATATATATATATATATATATATATATATATATATATATATATATATATATATATATATATATATATATATATATATATATATATATATATATATATATTTATTTATTTATTTATTCCAGTGTTTTGATCTACTAAATTTGGCGCCAGTCCCTCCTTTCAATAATTAAATTTTGTAAGGGGAACGCCTAATTTGGTGTTTGATTCCTGGATAAACAAATGTCACCTAATAGAGAAACATTATGAAACAAATGCTACTATTATATCTCTACATATAATACACACGGAAGGGGACGAGACGATCTTTCATCCTCTCCGTCAGTCATGATTAAATTTAAAAGGCACACTGTGTCTCTAGCCTATCCTATCTCTATCGCTTCGCGGGTGCAAGTTCGGGTGAAGGGATGTGCCCTCCCCGCTCCTTCTGTGCGCGCTAACAATCTGCGTACAATGTCAATTTTGATTTAATTATCCATACGCGCACTTTAACAAATATCGCCTGTCGCTAAGTAGCTATCAGAGGGTCGGAGTCGGTGGGTCATCGTATGGTATTTAAACAACAGTCACTTACTAAAATTATACATAATGCAATATAACATGAATTCTACGGTCCACTATCAGCCACCTAGCATTTTAATTCAGTCAGCTAAACCGTATCTTTCTGTGTAATAAAGTGGGTGGTAAAATTATCATTAAGCTGCACAACTGGTACACAAATAGCAACGCGTTATTTTCCACTGGTTCTAACACCTAGAAAATCACAGTGAATTTAAGATGATAAAACTTTGCACATTAAATCACGTAAATGCTAATTTCTATAACCATTAATCAGAAATGAATATCCCCACGAAACTATTAACACATCTATTCACAATGGTTCTAGATAACGTGTTTAGACTCTCCGAACAATTCTGAGCGACAACTGATAACTGATTTTGAGGAGCCGCAGTTTATATACATCATGTTATTATGATTTCAAGAGGATGTTAATTTTCACTCTCTTTTGCATAGCAGAAATCAGGGAACTACTCCCCCCCCCCCCCCCCGATAAAAAGCTTTACGGTTGCTCTGTTCAGCGTTGCTAACCGACAACAAAGACTTACACCGCGTAACGGGCTTCTTCCGAGATTTTAGCCCGCTTCTGGAGATCAAAGGGTTTATCTCCCCTGTAGTACCTACATCAGAGCGTACACGGGAAATTATTTTGCCCGCTCGTCTCACTTCAAAGAGTTTCGGTGTTTATCCACGTGCTTCTGTCTAATATCTGATAATTAGACGTGAGAAACTCAGGTAAACAGACCGGGTTCGCTCCCTGTTATTGGCAGGACACGGAAGTATGTAGACTTTGCGTTAGCCCGTGTTTACAGAAAAAGAGGCGTGGATTAAAAGGTGAGTCAGACGCAGGCTGAAAAATGCTTGACTTTATACGAGCAAATCTTAGAACACTAACGAGGTCACGAAAGGCTGTCGGATACTGTAGGCTATATTTCCATTATACGTCACAACTATCAGGACAGAAGAAAGCTCGGGTTAGATGGAAAAGATGATAGGGCAGAGAAAGACTGAAAAGGCATAGTTGACACTGAAATAGGACCATCAAAATACACTTTTAAGAAGGGCTTTAAAAAGTGTAATGAGGGGCACAGCGACAGAGCATGAGTAACTGAGTGAGGGAATGGGTGAGTGAGTGAGTTGGTGAGTGGGTGAGTGAGTGAGTGAGTAATAGAGTGAATGAGTGAAAGCAAGAAACTGAAGTCATTATAACTAGTCTCTAGGACGGACAAGAAACGTCGTATTGATAAGGTAGACATATGTGTAAACAGTTACATCAGTTATTGTGTTATAAATCCCACTCAGTTTCAACAAGCCACAAGTCACATGTGGATTTCCAGAATACGCGAAGCGACAAAGAAAGAATAAAATCATTGTTCCCTCATAATGTTTTTACAGGGTAACTAAAATGAGGTTGTGCATATAGCACTGCTAGCTCCATACACAACCTCATGTTTTAGTCGCCTCTTACGACATGATTGCAGAATCAGTAGCCCTATTTATTCTTTTGTCACCTCAGAGACACCCGGTAACGACACGTGGCTCAATACTTAACTCAGCGCAGTTAAAGACGACAGAAACTCCAGTTTATTCTATTTTTTCTTGCTACTGTCACGGGTTGCCTCCCCTGCTGTGCAGTAGTGGTCCAACAATGGCCAAAACTCAAGAGTATCTAAAATGGGTCGTCAAAGGTGTCTACCTTCGCACAAGATTACTCTTGGCAGAGATGTAGATAGAAGGGTAATGTCGCTTCTATCCCAAGGGAGTATTCACAAGATATTCAGAAAAGCGAAAGCAATGCTGCATTGGCTGAGCACGTTAATTATATGATCTACCGACAACTTTTGTGAAGGATTAAGCAATTATTATTTTTAGCTCGTCAATGCCTCTCCCCCCCCCCCCATCCTCTGATTTACTCAGTGGAATTATTATTATTCTGGCACAGCTTTGTTTAGAGTGTGTTTAGTAAATTGACTGAGACAAACATGCAGTACATTTAAAATGATTGAATCGAAGTTAGATTTGTAAAATTACAAATAACAGATTTAATAATCGTTTAAGTTTAACAAGGTTTTAGAAAATTTGAATAATGAATTATAAGACAAAAAAAAAGTTTTCATCACGGTTGTGATGGGAAGTTAGTTTTAAAGGAGGTCACTTGGTAGCTTATAGGGCTACTTAACTTCCTATGGTATGTTCTGCTCCCGCTGATGGGTTGGTTCTGTGCAGATAGGTCACTGGAGTTCTCGCGTCTCTGGTCAAGATTAAAAGCGCAGCACGTTCCCAGAAATGTCAAGGAGTAACTGCCAAGCTAGTTCCGCGTTTCTACGCCAGTCCACTTCTACCCTCACTTTGTTCCAGAGATTAGTACCCTCCTGGTACCACCAACAACTATGGTAAAAGAATAGAAACGAAACGTTTTCCTGAGTATTGCGTTTTCCGACAGATACCTATTTGCGGCCCCCCGCCCCCCCCCCCCCCCCCACCCCCCAACCCCCCCCCCCCCCCCCCCCCTCCCCCTCCCCCATCTTCATATTCCACCATCCCATTTAACTCAGAATTTACCCTCGATGAGAATTAAACTTAATCCCTCGAGAGATAACTCTCTTTACATTTAAATTGAATAGCTTGTAAATTTACTTTACATTTAAGTGAAAAGGTTAATAGGACAGATAGAATATGTTTACATTTACATTTACACTGATTGAAAAAGGTTCACAATATAAAATGAATATGTTTTCATTTACATTTACACTGATTGAAAAGTTTGAACTTTCATTAATTTTACAGTGAATATGTTTGCATAGACATTTATACTGGTTTAAAACTGTAATTATTATACTTAGAATGTACATCATTTATTTCATCTTTCCCTCCATTCTCCATATGGAACATGGGACTACCTTATGCTTTTAGTTCTCTGTAAGAAGCTAGTAATAAAGCAGTCACCAGCCCTTTGCAGTGGTGGTTCATGAAATCATCATTCTATACGCTGAGGATGCCAGCTTCAAATGACTTGGACATACTCAAGCGATTTTCACACATTAATATTCACATGGCAATCCCATCCCATGCCAACTAACATAATTACCGATGAATGTTAAATCGGTCGGTCTCACTCAAAATAGTAACTCGTGCCAGGAAAAAAAGTACGCAACGTACGGTGTGCAACTTCCGCGGCGTGGGTGTTATATAAAACAAATACTTTGGCTTTATTTTTTTTTTTAATTCTTTCACGAAATTAGTAGCGCTTGACAAAGAAAAAGTGCGTAAATATTGGTGTGCATGAGCCCTCACCCGATGTACAAATCATGAAAACTTGAAAGTTTTTGTTAAAACCACTTATTATCAGGGAACACTCTTTTAAAACAATCTACGCACTTTCACACGAAATGTTGTCATCAAAGTACTTTTAAATTGAATCTAAAATAACATAATTCTCGCCGTGTGTACGTTGGTCACAGCTGAGGAATGCAACCGTGTTGAAAAATTTTATTCTTTCCATTATATATACTCTCCCGAAAATAGTTACAATCAATAAAGAAAAGCGTTCAAATGACGGTGTTCATGAACAGTTTGATTACACTGTATAATGGAAAGAAACCAAAAACATTCTAAGAATGTACTTCTTTCTGCTCATCCGGGAACGGAAACAGCACACTATAATTAAAAACCCATCAAGTTTGGCGGGTTATTGCTAGTATATACATATTGGTTCACATATTAGTAATCAAAAATATAGAATGTAAAATGACAACTTACGCCAATCCTGGCTCACAGACATTTAGCTCAGATGAATGAAGTTAAACACTTGATTACGCCTCTTACACTTGTTCTTGGGGGTCGTTACTTTTATAAGATAATTCCCTCTAAGACTCCGTGTGTTCAGTTTCCTCAGACAGTGGCTTTCCTTATTAAATTGATAGAGTTTCCTGGGCTGTTTTGTAAGTCCTAATGAATACTCAAATAAAAGGTGTCCGGTCTGATAAGATGGAATCATGATTATAACTACTGGCAAATTTATCAGTTTATTATAAATATATTCTGTTCCATTCTTAACTTTTAATGCGCAAAACTGACTCACAACGTAAATACCCTTGCAAGTAAATTCTTTACCCTTTTCAGAGCACTTAATGAGCACTCTAGAATACATTGATTGAAGTGGTACGACAAGTTTACCAGTGTGGAAATGATGAAGATGATGTTGTGAACTAGAAAAATGTCAGTGGAACAATAGATGAGAAGAGGACGCTGTAGATGGGCAGAATACACACTGAGGAAAGCTGTTGATAGCAGTATAAAGCAGTCCTTAATCTGGAATCCCCGAGATAAGAGATATAGAGGCAGATACGGAGAAGAAAAATGGACACGGAAATAAACCGGACTTTGAAGACATCGACTTGGTAAAAGTTTGTTGAAGACCTTTGTTCTTTGGGGAGTTGAAGAGTTATGAATGATATAAATGAACGAATGAATGAAATGAGCTCTATCTTTGGGTGGTTGAAATTGTAAATGCAGGAGTATTTTGGGCGTATTCTCAACTTTACGGAGTGGTGCACAGAAACTTGCAACTTGTTTTTTTTTTGTTGTTTTTTTTTATGAAAAAAAATATTGTTGCCTTTAAAATCATTTTTTCTTCAGTTGTATCATTATCTCGGAGAGTCCGATTAGTAGAGTGGTTAGAGCGCTGGACATCTTGCAGCAAAGATACAAGGTTCGAAACACGGTGGCGTCACGCTGTATTCTACCCAGGTGTAAATGGGTACCTCACTCTGCTGTTAGGGAAGGCAAGGGTAGCGAGGAAAGAAACTACTAACCCCACTTCTTGAATCTAGACCTAGCATAGTGAAGTCTCTACCTTACTCCTGTGTGGCAGTATCTCCATTGGGGATTACCTTTACCTTTTCACCTTTATCTAGATAAGTGTTTCCCACAGTGCAGTACACGAACCCCCCGTAGTATGTAAAGGTGACTCATGGCGTAAGCGGCAGCATTTTTAGTTTACTTTATCGTACATTTTTTTTTTTTTAACTGAGCTGAAATAAATCATGATAATGTAATATATGGAATGATATATTGTGTGGTGAAACATGTTGAGAACCCAACATTGCACAATAGGCATGGAGTAATCACATAGAGGAGTCCTAAACGTAACTCAGGCTTTTACCTCGTTGGCTGCATGCAGGAGGATCTCACTATGGACTTATGATAGGTGGGTGGGGGGAGAGGGGTTGCTGAGAAGTGGCTCTATGTGATAATTCATTGGGAGAGCCCAGAAACAGAAGATAGTATTTTACCTCTGCATATTCGGAGAGTCCCATTGTATGATAAGGAATGCACAGTGTGCCACACGCCTCTTCCTTCTAGCTGAGGACCAGATGTGACGTTCCTTTAAATGCAAGCCAGGCTGGAGAAACTGGAGCTCATGACTTCCGCTCAACACGTTTCGTAATGGCAGTAAAGCCACATAGGAAATGCCTAGATCTACAGTGTAGATAATACCAAGGAGTCTTCAACTTGGTATTGGCTGCAAAAGAGCGAGAAGCTCAGTAGCTCTATTGAAACTACAACAACAAAATAAGTGCATATATGTTTATTTTCAAGTAGGATTTGTGTTTTTTGCTATACGGGAGATACACTTGCCTTCATATCCCACTAGTAAGATAGTCAGTTGTTAAAATGTGCTTTCTTTACTAATTGGCAAGTGTACTTTAATTTCAGATTGGTACGAATCCACCATTTACATCCAATGTCCTGTTACAATGTGTGTTGTTGTTTGTTTTTAAATTTATTATACATGTGACCGAATGGTGCGGCCCCTATTGATCTTTGTTTCACTCCGGCAGTATCGGTACATTTGTGGTACTGATTTTATTGTGTGCTTTCATTTGTCGCACTTTCTTTTTCTGCTATGTGTAGCAGGTATTATGTATTTTCCTTCTTACACCTTTCTCAGGGATAAGTAGATATGTCTGGTTGTTATCCATTTCTCCCTACGTTGCAAGGAGTGGCAGCGACCTAACCATGTTGGCTATCGTGGGCGCAGCGATATCAGTACACAGATAAACACGTAAATCGCTTCAGCGCAGTGCTTAATCACTGATAAGACGCGGGTACGCGCATCACCAAAGCTTGGAATACGGGGAGACAACTGATGGACAGACACAGATAAGAGATTACTTCCTGATAAAAGTAATGATTGTTAGATTGGGAACACGTTGTTATGAGTTTACCGGCATGTTTGTAAGTTTGTACCAAAGGGCAAGCGGATGTGTACAACCCATGTTCAGAAAAGTAATGTTTGAAATTTGGCATTAGCTGAGTCATGCAACTATGAAAGCTATTCTATTTCAATGTAAAGAAAGTTTTATCCCGAGGGATTAAATCTAATTCTCATCGAGGGTAAATTCTGAGTTAATTGGGATGGTGGTATGGGAAGTTAGGAACCCATAACTATGGGGTGTAAAAAAACGTCATACACAGATGAGCGTTTCGTTCTATTCTTTTACCATAGTTATGGGGGGTACCAGCAGAAAGTACCGTCTCTTGAACAAGAAGGGAACCGTGGCCTAAGCTTTAAGACGAAGCACCCACGTGGCAGACTCTCCTTGACATTTCTGGGAAACGAGCTACACCCGACAACCTTGATCAGGGACGAGCGTGAGCAGTGTGAAAAGAACCAACCCATAAGAAGGAGCAGAACTGTCATTGGCAGCTAAGTTCAAATCTATGCTGCCACTTGAACTTCTTGCAACATTTCACAATCCATAACGACTGTGATGATAACTTTTCTTGATCCATAATTTGTCAAATTATTTTTTAACTGTTAAAACTTAAGTGATTATTAAATTTTGTTATTTGTAATTATACAAATTTAACTTCGATTTAATCATTTTAAAGTTACTGCATGTTTGTCTCAGTCAATTTACTACACACACTCTAAACAGAGCTTAACTCCAGAATAATAGAATTCCACTGAGTAAATCAGGGGTGGGGGCTTAAACGAGCTGACATTAATAAGAGCTTAAATCCTTCACAAAAGCGTCGGCAGAGTTACAGAGTTAACATACTCAGCCAAAGCAGTATTGTTCTCGCTTATTCTGAATATCCTGTGAAGACTCCCTTTGTAATAGAAGTGTCATCACCCTTCTATCTACATCTCTGCCAAGAGTAATCTTGTGCGAAGGTAGATACCTTTGAAGCCCATATTAGATACTCTTGAGTTTTGGCCACTGTTGGACCACTACTGCGAAGCAGGGGAGGCAATATCGTCACAATAAATACGATCTGTTAGTTAGGTTGTTTTTTTTATTTCTATACATAGTATATACTATATATGTATATATATCACAAACAACAACAAATAACCATAAGAAAATTTATGATTATACTAATGAAAGTATCTCTACTTTAAGCAAGCGAAAAAAACAAAAACAAATCAGTAGGCAAAATGAGTTCTGTCATACAAAGACCAATTTGACGTCATTAACGAAAAGATACCTTGAAGTTACTCACACAGCAAGGAAAATAAATCTGTGGCAGATGGACATTTCGAGTCGTCAAAGATTAAGTGTTGAATCTTTCCCTGACTCTCTAAAGATTAAAGTGGTGGATTATGCAAGACAAAAATAAGTGAGACTATACTACAATTGTTCAGGTGTTTGTTTACTTCGGATTTAGTTTCTTTAAGTAAATAATGAGATAACTAAATATTCCTTTCAATTGTACAATCATTCATCGAGGAGAGATACAATTCTCGTACTTACGTGACACGGCTCGCCTTTGCTAACGTGAGACCAAATTTAAGGGAGATTGAGCATCTATGGATTTGCCCGGAGTGCAGTGACGTCGATTCTGATCAACAATAACATTGAGACCATATTTCTACTTAATTTTGTTATTTCCACCAGTCTATATTTATGTCGAAAGTCTTTTTACTTTCAGAATTGACGCTACTGATGGTAGCTGATTTAGCTGAATTTTTTAATATCCATCTCTGCGTAAATGATGCATGGACTTAAAGAAATGTTTAAGGCACTCTAGGACTTAAACATCATAAAGGTAATGAAGATAAACTATAAATAAATGCAGACCACTGAAGTATGGGAGTGAAGTATGGGAGACCTCTCGATACTAGGTGTCAGCATTATGAGATAGTGTCGTAGATTTGTGATAGGGGAATTAAGACATAGATTGGTCCCTTCTGAATAGATTAGAACAGAAGAAAGCTCAGTGAGAGGTAACGTAAAGAAAATAGCTTTCGCGAGTGAGATGGTGGAAAATAATAGATTCTGTCCCTGAAATCGAGAAACCCTCTCTCTTTCAGCCTATCTCTACCACAGATCTAGATAAGTCAGACAGTCTAATATAATATATATTAATATATATATATATATATATATATATATATATATATATATATATATATATATATATATATATATATATATATATATACTTACTTACTTACTTAGTCGTTCCCCTTCTACCGTGAGGTGTAGAGGTTTGGAAGAGAGAGCGCCAGACCATTCTATCAGCTGTCTTCTTCCTGGCCTGGTTCCATTCTAGTCCTCGGTCCTTCAAAGATTGTCTAATGTTGTCCTCCCAGCGGACTCTGGGTCGTCCTGGAGGTCTGGATCCCTGGCTCTTTGTTTCCCATGCTTGTCGTGGTAGCCGATCTTCTCCCATTCTGCAGACATGGCCAAACCATCTTAGTTGGGACTGTTCTATTTGGGTCTGCAGCGGATGGGATTTTAGGCCTTGACGGATCGTCTGGCTGCGGACCATGTCTCTTCTTGTTACTTCAACCACTTTCCTCAGATACCTCATTTCTGAGGTCTGGATCTGGCCTTTGTGGGTTGTAGTCATTGCCCACGACTCGCATCCATATGTCAAGACTGGGACACAGGTGGAGCGGCACACAGCCATCCTCGCCTTCTTACCAACCTCTCTCCCGCCGAGGAATCCACGACTTATGGCCCGAAAAAGTCTCCCAGCCGCTGCTTTTCGAGTGGCCAACTCTTCCCCGATGCCTCCCCTTCGGTCCACAATAGCTCCGAGATATTTAAAGTGGTCGACCTGCTCCAGGACCTGTTCTCCCAACTTAATCTGATGTTTTCTTTCTTCTCGTGATATCACCATGGATTTTGTTTTAGAGCTGCTTATGACCATCCCTCTCTTCTCCAGCTCTTCCTTCCAGACTTGCAGGTTGGATTGGAGATGTGCCTCTGATTTTCAGGGGCAAATTCCGGACCTGATGTGTTACCGCCCTGATTTATGGTGCATAATCTTGACCGTCGGCAACATGTGGTCATCACCTTCCCAGAGTAGCTCTGGTACCCATTTGGGGCTGGGTCGACCCAATGCCAGCTCCTGGGGAAATAGACCATAGACCTGTCTAACCATATCCTCCAGTACCCCACTGAATACTTTCTTGTTCTCTCCCTACATGCCCTGATGACATCGTCCATAAGGAGTATGAAGAGGTAAGGTGATAGGACATCACCCTGTCCCACACCAGTGGTGGTCCTGAACTCCTCTGACTTATGGCCTGCTGTCCTCACATAATTTCTGCAAGACCTGTAGAAGCTCTGTATAGCATGAATCAGAGGTGCTGGAATATTCTTCCTTGCCAAACAGTCCCAAAGTTTGCTCCAGGGGACCCTGTCAAACGCCTTTTCCAGATCTATGAAACAAAGATGGATCTCACTCTTATACTCAAGGGCCTTTTCACTCAGCTGTCTGAGTGTGAAGATTAGGTCTTGAGTACTTCGGTTTGCTCGGAATCCGCACTGGACCTCATCCAATTGTGGCTCAGCTAGGCGTCGGAGTCTCTGCTCTAGGATTCTAGAGCAGATTTTACCGGGGACACTGAGAAGGGATATGCCTCTATGGTTTCCACATTGTCGATTGTCACCCTTTTTGAAAATTGGTGTTATGATGGCAATCTCCCAATCCTTTGGTATGGTCTTGTTGCACCATGCTGCCTGTAGGACCTTTAAGAGTAATAGGTCGCCTGATGCTCCCATGTACTTAACCATTTCTGGTGTTATACCATCATGCCCTGCTGATTTGCCCATCTTGATTTTCTCTAGTGCTGCCCTCAGTTCTTCCATCTTTATGTCATCTTCACCATCATTGGTTTCCTCTTCTGTGTCAGTGGTTATCATTTCTGATGCTTCATCATGCTCACCATCCAGGAGTTCTGAGAAATATTCTTTCCATCTTTCCATTACTTCCTTCGGGGCAGTAAGCAATTTGCCTTGCTTGTCCTTTATAAATTTGAGAGGGCATTGTTTTTTTCTTTCCTCATGTTCTTTAGGGTCTTATAGAACAATTTCTGGTTTTCTTGTGCATCTTTTTCTAGCTTTTCTCCAAATTCTTCCCAGGACTTCTGTTTTGCTGCTAGCACTTTGTTCTTTGCTTCTGTTCTGAGTGTCACATATTCTCTATATTTTCCCATTTGTCCTGTTGTGTTTTTAGCTCCTAAGTATTGTTTCCATGCCATTTTCTTCTCTCTTATTTTCTCTTTGACTTCCTCTGTCCACCAAGGTGTCCTCTTTCTCTGGTTCCCAAGTCGGACTTCACCGCATGCTTCTGCAGCAGCTGTCTTTATGATATCCTTGAATTTATTCCAGAGGGTTTCCAAGTCATCAGGTCGTTCTTCTGTGTTGCTCACTGCTGTAGCAATAAGCCCCTGATATCTGGTCTTAATTTCTGGCTCTCTCAGCTTGTAGGTCCTAATGCTCATTTCTCCTGTTTGTTTACTTGGTTTCTTGCGTGATGTTGGGCAGTTCCTAGGCTGAGCAACTCTTTCAGTTGTTCGTTTGATTGTTAGCAGGTAGTGATCACTTCCAATCTCTGGCCCCCTCCAGACTCTTGCATCTCGGACATATCTGAATGAGCTTCTCCAAACAATGGCACAGTCGACCACCGACCTCTCATTCCTGGTTGGCTCACATCTAGTGCATGCATGTATGCGCTTATGGGGGAACTTTGTGTTTGTAATGATCAGACTCCGCCCACTGCAGAATCCAAGGAGTCGCCCTCCATTGCCACCGAGAGCATCCTCTCCACATCCTCCGACAACTCCACCCCATCCAGCATGGCCACCCCCAACCCTGGCATTAAAACCCCCGAGCATAACAACTTCATCCAGGCAGTCATCCACTGTCCCCCGAAGCAGCCCGAAGAATTCCCCCCCCCCGACCTCCGCTCTCCCATCCCCACCCGGCCCATACACCACGACCAGGCCGACCATGGCCTCTCCCTCCCTTAGCTTTACAACCATAATGCGCTCCGAGACAAAGTTCCATCCCCTGATACTATCTTTTTGATTTTGGGCCACAATGCAACCCACGCCCCCTTTAGCTCCCTCAGATATGGGTACACCACTGTAGAGCAACGTGTTGCCATCGAGATCCATGACTCCTTGTCCTTTTTTCTTCGTTTCCGTTATAGCCAGGATTTCTAGTTTTGCTTTCCTCATCTCTTCCACCAGCTCCTCTTCCTTCCCATTTATACTTCTTGTGTTCCAAGTTCCATAAGTCGTAGTCCGTAGTCCGTTCCAGTTCGTCGCCTTTAGAATCAGTCCGGTTTTCTCTCTTGTAGTTCGCGTAATCATGATTTAAAGCAAACAGGTGATTGGCCTGTTGTGCCTTTGCATGGTGGAGGGGCTGCCTCCTTACGGCCTCATGCAGGCCGCCCTCCTCCTTTTTCATCCGGGCTTGGGACCGGCATTGGCGGAGTTCATATATATATATATATATATATATATATATATATATATATATATATATATATATATATATATATATATATATATATATATATATATATATATATATCCACTCACATATACACACACACACATAAGTGACGACAGTTAGACGAAAAGACGTGAAAAAAAACTATAACAATGAAATATCGATATATGGGAACGAGCTGACCGACACACTTGAATAAGTTTATGTAAATTTTATTAACATAAGGGGACATTTTCCACAACAAATAAGTTTGCTTATCAAGCACATATAAATACACATAGGTTAATGAATTTCTAAAAGAATAATAGACCCATAGGTGTAATCCTTCCCCCCCCCCCTTTCCGCGTTGAGCCACGATCCCGTTAGAAGAAAAGGGATAGCCCCCAAAGAGTCACAGATATATACGCCATGTTCTAGGATTTTCCTCTATAGTTAAGAACAGAGTTGATATAATAATCTATTCTAGGAGGAAAAAAACCAGTAGATACACAACTAGCATATAAGAAATACAAAGTGGGTGAAATTTGTTATACAATAAAAGAGTCACTGATTCCTGCTCTCATTCTATTCATACAACAGTGGCCACTGACAATCTTGCTACTTACAGACTGGATTTTTTCCTTTCTGGAACAATCTTTGGGACATACACACATACAGCAGCGCCAGTTATTTTTCTCCAAGAGAACCCCAGCTCCTCAAAAGACAGAATCAAATCCACTGTTCCGGGGAGCGTTCCCTTGGTTATTATTATTTGGATGACTGGTTATGTCACTCGGAAAAAAATAAGTTGAGCTAAGAGATGCCACAAAGCTCACAGTGTCAGAATCTTGAGGTTTCCAGTACTTTAGGAAATGTCAGTTTGGTAACTTCACTCAGTATAAACAATTGATTGTCACACCACAACTAGTCAAAACCGTCGGAAATGTTACTGTTAGTAATTTCTCTTGCCACAGGGCTGAATATTACAATGAGAATGATGGGAAGAATTATAATCTGGCTCGATAGGCCCAGTTATTTCATTTAGTATTAAAGTTCGTGAGATGAGTACTCTGTCTTTTTCTGGATGCAACCGCAATGCCACACAGGTTGTAACTTGGAAACTCACTTATTTAAATTACAAAAAAGTTTCTTCTAGGTTCTTCTCATATACTGAAAAACCGCTGGTAGAGGTTGGGTTGACCCAAAACTGTATAAGGAAGAGAAAAGTACAAAATACTTAACCATAATATAATACTCACATCCTATCCTACCCTCGCGTAAAATATACTATTCACTTCGGTTATTAACTTTAAGATAGAGACTATAAGCTTAGCGCTTGTCTCATCGTTTAAACTTCCGTGAAATAAATTCTAGTCATTGAAAAAAATCAATCATCATGAATTAGAAATATATATAAATATATTTCGTCAATACTCAATGATGAATCAGTGCATATACTAGTTAGTTAAAAATATACTCGGACTGGTTGCTAGCAATTTAATTAAATTTATTTATAGCTGTATGAGTTTTTAGCTTAGAAATATAATTTATTTTGCTATCCACTGTAACGCCGTGAACTTAGAGAAAATAACTGACTTATCATTTAATCACTCTGCACATAAATCTAGTGAAGATATAATAGGCGATTTACCAGTTAAATCACTCACAAATACTATCAATATTATTTACCTCGCACAATACTACTTTAACTATCCTCCAACGAAACTGAGAAATTCTACTTAAATAAAAGTGATTTCTAGAACGTAGCTAGGTTGTCTAGCGAGACTGAGGAGGTCTGAATGAATGAAGTCTAAAACTGCTCTGGTATAAATATATCTCCGATGAAAGGAAAATCATTACATTATCGAAACCCCAGACTCTCTCTACCACATGTTCGCACCTAGAGGAGAATCTACATACACTCTATTTCATTCTGCGAATTTCTCACGCTGAAACCGAAACAGACTCGCAAAACGAGCGGACAGTCTCTCTTTGATCTTGCGTAACATGATTTACCAGACCGTGCCAGAGATATCTGCTCTCCAGAATTCACACTATTTCTTGCTTGCAGACTATGGTCATAAACGAAATACACGCACGCTCGTCTTTCACCTCAAATCTCTCACCTTGAATAATTAACTTATAGGCGAGCAGATTAGAGAAAAGTGATAGACGATCGTCTTACTTCTTATACCTGTCGAGAACGAATTAACACGATTCGGTCTCATCAAAGAACCTAGCTTAACAGCAATAAAATGCGTGGCTAAATTAGCAAGGAAAAGACAAAGGTATGAATGGGAGAGTTTTATCTTAACAATCGAGCGTATGCAAAAAAGAAGGGTCAAAGAGCGAAAGAAGGGTAAAAGAGCGGAAGAAAAAGGAAAAGACAAGTGTAGAATAAAGAATAGATATCTGAAATTTATTAATCATAATATCTCTCTGCCACAGATAGGATGATCAGTTCCCTCACTCGTTGCCTTTTGCCTTCCCTAACTCAAGAGCACAGTCATTACCCAATGACACCTGTGTAGACAAGAGCTTGACGCTACAAGATTTCAAACCTAGTAACTCTCCCTCGAGAAGCCAGATCTCTAATCAGTTTGCCACTCGACGATCGATGACAACTTAGTCCTACAGTAAAACTGATATAGCCAAGAAAGAGTACAAAGGTAATGTGTGTCAGTCTTACTTTGTTGAAAACCATGAATACCTTGGGGAGATGAAGGGAAGGCAAAGTGTTTCGTAGTTATGTAAGACTGACATATAAACAAACACCAGTAAGAACAAGATGTGAAGAAAAGACTCTGGCGTCGGATAGTAAACGCGCGCGCTGAGAAGTCCTGTTTAAAAGAAGTACATGGTAGTCCTTATCCTGTAATCCCCAGGGTAAAAGGAAATGATGAGACCCAAAAAACCACACACACATTCACATATATGGAGAAGGGAATTAGACATAGACATAAAGGGGATGATGAATACATAGAAAGATCTGGAACAAAGGGCACAGGACAAGAAGGCGTGTATTTGTTGAAGGCATTAGCTCTACATGACCTTCTAATAGCAAGTCTAATAGACAAGTAGGAGCGCGTGGTTTTTCGAGACAAAGTTGCAGGAATGAAAACCTGGTAGCGTCACGCTCCAATCTACCCAGCCATAAATTGGTACTTTAATCTGCTCGAGCTAGAGTAGGCAAATACAGAAATAAAGGAAGCGGTTACCCCACCTCATAAAACGGATACCTAGTATCTTTAAAACTTCCCTCTCCAACGGCAATGTATATTATGGGAATACCTTTACCTGTGTTCTGATGGATTAAAAGTAATGAATGAATGAATGATTGAATTAATTAATTAATTAACTAATGCAATGTGAATGTATTGGTAGAACAACACAACAATAATACAACACTAATCGGATAGCCTCATCCTCAGCTTAAGTAACAAACAAGAGAAATGCAGACTGCCAACAAAAATAATTAACTTTATAAATGTTTTATTCTCTGTATGTGTTTGTCTGTGTCTATTTGTTTAACTTTCTATGTGTTAAATATTCCTTTAACTTTCTACAAGTTAAATATTCCGTTAACTTTCTATACCTTAAGTATTCCTTGCCCTTAGTAGCTGACGATAACTTTCAAATTCATTTATTACTATTTTACTTTCTTTATGCCACTCTGTCGTTACTTTGCTTTTACGGATAACAAATTATAATAATGTGCCTAAATTTATACAAACAAACACAAAAAACATTACATTACCTTGGAGATGACGAACGTAGAAAAAGAAATGAAGAATGTTTTCGCAGCACATTTTATACATCACTGTATAACGCTAGAGGAGAGAGAGAGAGAGAGAGAGAGAGAGAGAGAGAGAGAGAGAGAGAGAGAGAGAGAGAGAGAGAGAGAGAGAGAGAGAGAGAGAGAGAGAGAGAGAGAGAGAGAAAGAGAAAAAAAATTGAAAAAGCCAGATTAAGCATATTTTCCTAAACCCGATTTAACCATTTCAAAGCCTAAAAAAAATATGTTTATAAAACTCCAACAGAAGCACCGAAATTCTTGTCTTTGTTGGCTTTTTATTTTGTAATCTACTCCTTCCAATAAAAAATAAATAAATAAAAATAAACCTAATTTACAAGCCATCTAAATATTTTTAAAGTGTAAATGAGCGGAAGAAATATTTTAACTTCTGTATGTTTAAGTTTGCATGCGCGCATCTAAACTCACTCACTATTTACTTGCTCACAAACACACACGCACGCAAGCAAGAATGAAGAAAACACACAATGAAATACTATTATTGTATACCTGCACCTGTTCGTTTTTTTGTTTTTTTTTTAGTGGTTGGCATACCGTATTTTAACCGACTAAGATCTGATAAGATTTGTATCTTTGAATCCCTGAGCAAAATGTGCAGCTCTGGCGAGAGACAATTGCGGGAATGTTAGTATGTGTATGTGAGCTGACATACTGTGATGAGATGCCGAACGTGAAAGGTGTTGGAGAATGACAAACGGAAAAGAAGATGAGAAAGAAAGACATTGATGAGCTCAGGCTTCTAGCTAACGGAGACAAGAATGAAGGTTGAGAGATGGACACCAGCATGTGTTCTATAGTTTTGTGTCCAAAATTGGGGAGAGATTGACAATACCGGCGCATTCTGGGAATGAGATACAAATGCGGAGTGAAAAGTCAGTTAGAGACAAAGAGAGAGAGAGAGAGAGAGAGAGAGAGAGAGAGAGAAATAAAGAGAGAAAGTAAGATGAGGACAAAGAAGAAGTGAGGCAGATAAAAAAGAACAAATGGGGCGGAGACAAGGACACACAGATAAACAATGGAGAGTGAAACTGAGCCTGACAGTCAGACAGACAGACAGGCAGGCAGGCAGGCAGGCTGACTGACTGACTGACTGGACTAACTGACTGACTGACTGACTGACTGGACTGACTGGACTGACTGACTGGACTCACTGGACTGACTGACTGACTGACTGACCACAGACAGATAGATAGATAGATAGATAGATAGATAGATAGATAGATAGATAGATAGATAGATAGATAGATAGATAGATAGATAGATAGACAGACAGACAGACAGGCAGGCAGGCAGGCAGGCAGGCAGGCAGGCAGGCAGGCAGGCAGGCAGGCAGGCAGGCAGGCAGGCAGACAGACAGACAGACAGACAGACAGACAGACAGACAGACAGACAGACAGACAGACAGATAGATAGATAGATAGATAGATAGATAGATAGATAGATAGATAGATAGATAGATAGATAGATAGATAGATAGATAGATAGATAGATAGATAGATAGATAGATAGATAGATAGATAGATAGATAGATAGATAGATAGATAGATAGATAGATAGAGAGTTGAAGTAAGAGACATAGTAAAATAGGCATAAAGAGACAGTGAAAAAGAGAAACAAGTGAGATAGCGACGGACATAGGGAATGAATACTGAGCCCAAAGAGAAAAAAAGAGATAAAGACAAAGAGAAAGAGTTAAATTGAGAAACCATAAAGAGTGAAAATGTGACAGAGACCAAATGAAAGAACTTTGGATAAAGAGCGCGTAAAATGCAGAAAGAGACAAGAGATAGTGTAAGAGACAAAGAGAATGACAGTGAATCGGAGACAAAGAGAAAGAACGTGAGACAAAAAACAACGATAGTGCAGGTGGGGTCGAGACAAGAAGAGAGTGAAAGCGAAAATAAAAACAAAGAGATATGGAAAATAAGACAAAGAAAAAGTAAAACAGAAACAAAGAGCGATTAAAGATGCGACTGAGACAAATGAAGAGTGAAAAAGGCAGCGTGAAAGAGAGAGAAAGTAAGTCAGAAACAAAGAGAGTTAAATCGAGATGGAGATAAAAAAAGAGAAAAGGTAAGAAAGAAAGAAAAAAAAGTTTTCCAAGATAAATGATTAATCCCACATTCACTTCTGTTAAATTTCCATCACTTGAGACGAGTATCCTCAAAGTATAATGTGAGTTATATACAGAACGTATGAGAGAGAGAGAGAGAGAGAGAGAGAGAGAGAGAGAGAGAGAGAGAGAGAGAGAGAGAGAGAGAGAGAGAGAGAGAGAGAGAGGGGGGGGGGTAAAAGACAGTATAAATTCACTGGACATACATGAAAAAGTGTTCCTCTCTGAACAACAAAAGCGAAATTAACTTCACGTAAAAGAAAAAAAAAAGATTTAACCGTCTGAAGACAATACACTTACAGGCATTCTTGATCACCTGACCATAAAGGATTGAAACCCGGAAGGAAAAAATAATTATCTAATTATACAGAATCTCACTGTTGTTATCCTTATTTGCTTAACTGTCTATTTCGCGAATTTATGTATTTACCTCTTGCTGCGTGTAAGTGATTTGCTGATATATTTTTTATCGGTAAACACATATCCAGTTGTTTGTTTTTGACCTATTTACCACCCAGGTTGGCAGATCTTCCTTGTTGCATTCTCTTCTCTCGGGTTCCGCATAGGTGAGATTGGCTGGCGCTAACACGGTGCCCGTAAAATATTTTGTCTGTAGGTGAAAAAAACCCAAGCTGATGCTAATTGGAAAAGTTTTCACGAACTGACAGATTCTGAACATTACTTCACTTAGTCTTTTCAATCATACGCTCATGCTTGACGTAAAAATTGATGTCTTCCCAACAGGTGAGGGGTGCCGAAATCCGTTATCCGACCAACGTGTGTTTTACAGATCAATGCAGAATTCGTTGAGGAACACAAACAGAATGGTTTGAGGTAAGAAGTGGAGTGTGGGCAGAATTGGTTATAACAACGATATTGGCAACCAGAAAAGGAATTCAGTGGACTCTGACAAAACCGCTTGATAGATCTAGATTTTGCAAATGATCTGACAAAATGTAAATACGTGATGAGAGGTCACAAAAACTAGGTCTGAAAATAACAAAATTAAGAGAATAAATGCAATAAATGGTAACACTATTACATACATCCTTAAAATAGGTAAACTCATACATATATCTTGGCAACAATAAAGAAACAGTTGAAGAAACATAAAGTGACATCAAAATAAGAATACAAAAGGCAACATGAACTTTCCCTGCATTGAGAAATGTATGAAATTCACAAGAAATCAAGTTGAGCGCAAAAAAAATTGGGAATCTTATTACTCAAATATCAATGTTCTTTTGCACGGCTCTGAAACATGGAAAACATTTAATCAAAAACGACAAAAATTACCTACTTCAATAAATGGGTGCTTGCGTAGAGTAGAAGGATTGAGATAATACGATAGGATCACCAGTGTGGAAGTGACGGCAAGAGCCAGACAAGTGCCTGTTAAACGAAAGGTGAAAAGAAGACACTGGCTTTGGATGCGACACACGTAAAGAAATTTCTGATAGCATTACAAGGCAGTCCGTCTACTGGAATCCCCATGGTAAGTGAGGTAGATCTTTATCTTTCCTTTTCCTATTCACTCATGCCGCGAAGCATAGGGTGAGCTCCTGAGCCAAGTGTGTTACCATGACTGCTATGAGCCCGTGTTGTTGTAGGACTTCTGTGATGTTGTCTATCTACATGGCTCTTAGTCTTCCGCGTGCCCTGAAACCAGATCTTCTACTGTTGTAGTCATATAGTGGTAACTTATCGGGCTCCTTACTCTTTATTTTCTGTCTCTCTGTATCTTTCTGTCTTGGCCATGTTCGCAGCATGGAAGTTAGTCAACATCCCCAAAGATATTTTTTACGTTCAACTGGCAGATGGCAAAAGAACAGTTGGGCGACCACAGCTGAGGTTCAAAGGTTATACAAGAGAGATATGAGGGAAGGGTGAAGCTGCCGATCGCACCAAGTGGCAATGCTCTCTGCGGTGCCACCTCAGATTCAGCAAAAAGAAGCTCTCACAACAAGCAGATGTGAAAAGAAAACGTCGAAAGGAACACCCGGAAAATAAGCAGCTGAGGACCCTCACCTCAGGGGCGCTTTCCCATAGTCACTTATGACCGAAGGGGCTGTTATTATTATTACTTATGTAATTATTATTATTATTATTATTATTATTGTATCTTTCATGCAGGAGGTAGCTCCTACAATTTGTCTGATGTTATCATTTTTCATTCTGCCTGTCCTGGTAACATTAATGGCTTTTTTTCTTAAGCATCTCATCACACAACAAGTGATTTTCCTACCCTGAGCTGTGGTTAGTTATCATGTTTGACACTGAAAGAAAAGAGTTTGTAAGAACATATTGTTTATCAGCTGTCATTTAGTTTCCACACAGATGATATTTGGATGTTTTAGTTGTTGTGACAGTTGGTAATTCACTGCACTGGCTTTTTAACAGCCTGTTTCGATTTTTCTGTCAAGTCTTCTTTCTTCCGTAAAAGTGCTTCCTAGGTATTTTAACTCTGGAATCTGCTTCAGGTTGATGTTGTTGGCATGTATGTTTAGCATGTCTGGCGATCTACTGATTTTCACAGTTTCTGTCTTTGATGTACTGATCTAGATATTGTGTCTTCTACAAGATGAGTTAATTGCATATTTGTGGTTTTGTAATTTCATTTCCTGTATGTACATAAGACTTTGGTCGTCTGCAAAAGTTATCTCATTCAGTGGGACGTATTCTTCATTTTATGAGTTTACTTCGTCCTGTGGATTTACTTCGGATGGGATTTTGTCCGTGCAAATGTTGAACAATAGTGTGATAGCACACAGCCTTGTCGATCTTCTATAGTTATGTCAAATGCATCAGTGAACCAATTAGTTGTTCTTACTATACTACACTTTTGTATATATGATACAGAACTCTCTAATATCTAATAGCAACCCCTGTATTCCGTAGCCTTTTATACCGTCCAAAGATTATTCCTATCCACTCTATGGAATGCTTTCGAACGGTGATATTGAATGTTAGTGGGCTAGGTGACACGGAACCAGAACTAATAAACTTCATAAAAAAAACAAAGATAGAAATGGCACGCCATGCAGACATAAAGTGAGGTAGATGGACACTAAATAACACATGGACAAGAGAACTGGAGACAGACATAAAGTGAGATAGATGGACACTAAATAACACATGGACAAGAGAACTGGAGACAGACATGAAATAAAGACGACATGTAAAGACCTTGAATGGATGAGAAAGGTCAGGATGGTCTGACATTAATTTATTCAAGACATTTGCTACTCGAGGAGATAAAGAGCCATGACAATGATAAGAATGTTACAGATCGTCAAGTGAAAATCTAGAGAGTAATCGATTACTCCAGAAAAACGTCTCCATTGTATACTATTACAATCTGCTGTCTGCTAGCAATACATCTTCATTCACTGCTACCGCTTGAACAGCAATAACGACGAAGGCTGCTGCTTCTGCTAACAATGTTTTAGTACCACAGCTGCCTCTACAACAGACGCCATTACTGTGGCTGCCTCTTGATTACAGCTTCTATCGCAACTCTTCAACACATTGTGTGATGCACACAAAAAATCCACAATAGAGCAAGGTAACAGACAGAATGGTACGTTAGTTTCCCAGAAGGACAATAACAGAAGCTCAAGGCTTCTTACATCACGAAAACCATTTCACACCACGCATTTATTTTTATTTTTTTTATATGTTAGGTCTTCTCGTATTCTGTTTCATCGTTCGTGAGATCTCGGGGCCCGAACCTGGCGGGGTGCTAAGATTAAGACAAACATAGAAACACAGCGTTAAGTAAAAACAAAGTACTAAAAATTTCCAACTCTTTAAAAAATCGTATTTGAAAAACAGTTTAAGCTCCTGAAGAACTAAATACGGTTCACGTTGTATATATTCTACGAATGCTCACGTGCAACAGAACCACTACTACTGTTTTTTTTTTTTTTAATGGAATTTTGCCTCGTCTTGATGGCGTTCCCATCACACAATATACAGGGCCTATCGTTTATTTCAGCGCACATGTTCAGTTATTAAAAACACTGTGATCTGGTTTTACTACTACAAGTTGCATTTCTGCTGCTGCTGTGATACTGCCAGTGAGAGATTTGCCGTGAAAGTATTCACATTAACAACAACTACAACAATAATTCAAATAACCACAACAGTCAAACGATCTGCAAAAACAATTAAAAACACAAGCAGTAGCGATACCAACAACAAAAGCAATAAATTAATTATAACATTGACAGCTACAACAGTAAAAACAGCATTAGCGATGAGGGTGGCAACAATAATATTGACAGCACAACGTCCATTACCCCCTCCCTTCAGTGGTCACCAAATTACGGAAGATACTGTTATTGCTATGATCAAAATGACGGCTTGGGTTCCATAGATTTTCAGCAAGCAGTGGATATGTATACGTGCTTTATTTAAAATATGTGTTTGACTAGTCTGTCATATACATATACGTGGGTAGCTGGTGTAGCTAAACTAAACTACATGGAACCAGGCCAGGAGGAAGACAGCCGATAGGATAATCTGGCGCTCTCTCTTCTAAACCTCTACACCTCACGGTAGAAGGGGAACGACTAAGTAAGTAAGGGTAGCTGATGGTTTTTTTTGGTTAAATGTGTAACTTTAGTTCTTGTATGTAGCTGATTCTTTTTTTTTAAATGTCATTAATTGTTTTCTTCTAAGATTATATTGTGTGTTTTCTTTATGTTTCGAATTTGTTTATATTTATTTATTTTTATTGTTTCTATTGTTTTATTTCTTTGACTTTATGCAATGACATTTGCCAGGCTTTATGGACCAGTACGCATTTATAATTTTTTCTGCATTTTTATTTTGTTTTATTTTTTTGCTGTTCCTGTGGTGAAGAGTTTGAGATCCGAAAATCTGCCCTCCACTTTACACTGGAGTTAAATGTACTCAGCAAGGCTTCATTAACAATAAGCGGTTGAGGTGGTTCCTAGAAAAAAACCTTGGAATGAAAAGAAAATTAATGAAGAATGTCAAAATCAGACAGCTAAAATAATTTGGCAATACAAAACAAAATAACACTTTGCTGAAGACCATAATGGAAGACGAAGATGAAGGCAAACGTACAAAAGGAAGACAGCGATTTAAATGGGAAGATAACATCAAGAGATGGATAGGAAAAAGTCTATCAGAGTGCACGATCACGATAAGAGACAGAAAACGTCGGTGATTCATTACAGCCGACCTTCGTTGTGAAGGTGGCAGCTGATGATTTTGATAACGGCTAAGGTGGTAGTTTTTGCACCAATCTACCTGTCTGTCTACCTATCTGTCCTGTCTGTCTGTCTGTCTGCATGCCCGTCCATCTGTCTGTCCATCCGTCTGTTTGTCTGTCTATCTATCTGTATATCTATCTGTCTGTCTGTCTTGTCTGCCTTATCTGCCTGTCTGTGTGTGTCTATGTGTCTGTCTGTGTGTCTCCTTTGATTGATGTTCAGAACATTTAGGTTACTTTCAATTCTTCTTTAAACACACTCAACAGTCAACGTAAATAAACTTAAGGAAATCAGTGGACAATTTCAGACTGCTAACATCTCCACATAGCATGTTCTGGACTGATACAATTTATTGGGTTACTGAAAGTCCACTTCCTATTTTTAATTGTAAAATCCTCACTTGTTTCTGTTGGATATGCTTACTTACTTACTTACTTACTTAGTCGTTCCCCTTCTACCGTAAGGTGTAGAGGTTTGGAAGAGAGAGCGCCAGACTATCCTATCGGCTGTCTTCCTCCTGACCTGGTTCCATTCTAGTCCTCGGTCCTTCAAAGATTGTCTAATGTTGTCCTCCCAGCTGACTCTGGGTCGTCCTGGGGGTCTGGATCCCTGGCTCTTTGTTTCCCATGCTTATCGTGGTAGCCGATCTTCTCCCATTCTGCAGACATGGCCAAACCATCTTAGTTGGGACTGTTCTACTTGGGTCTGCAGAGGGTGGGATTTTAGGCGTTGACGTATCGTCTGGTTGCGGACCATGTTTCTTCTTCTTCTTCCTCAGATACCTCATTTCTGAGGTTTGGATCTGGCTTTTATGGGTTGTAGTCATTGCCCATGACTCGCATCCATATGTCAAGACTGGGACATGGGTGGAGCGGTATACAGCCAAATTTTTGTTTCGTGTATATCCAAAAGAGCGGTATACCTCTATTGGATATACACGAAACAAAATTTGTCAAAATATTGACCAGTAACGACCATTTGACTAATAATTTTTTTTATTTTTTTTTTTTATTTCTCATTCCTAGAAACAAAAAAAAAACAAACAAAAAATTCTAAAATTGTCAAAAAAACAGACGTGACAAGAGAAAGCAAACATTGCTGCCCGCTATGAAATCAAGTGTTGATCAAACCAGGTCTAACGTTGACCTCTGGTATTAATGGGACATATCATTATGTCATAAAATGGCAGTTATTGTGATGTTTGTTTCAAATAAGTTAATAGCAGTCAAGAATAACAATTTAAAACTGTGACGTGACTTTTTAATCACCCTGGAGAGTCACATGCGACTTCTCTGTTCATGATATGTCGGACACTCCAGCAGCTGATGTGGAGCATTCTCTTTATAAGTGCCACAGAGAGTCATAGGTAGATTCTATCTTCAGCTTACTGAACTTTGTTGTTGCCCATGCGAAGTCTAAAGATAAATATTTACTCCTTTCTGTTAAGCTGGAGATAGGCATCGCTTTTCTAGTGGCCTGGATGCTTTGTCTCCCATTAGTTCCTGTATCTGCTATGGTCGAGACTTTTTGCCTGCTCGTGCTAATGGATGTATCAGTTTCAAGTAGTTTTCTACCCTCATAAGCCAATCCATTAGCCTCTTTTTTCACGGGAATATTGCGGTGAGATGGAATGCACAGTATCACAACTTTTTTTGAACTGTTGACACTGTGACGAATGCTGCAATCCCTCCTTCCATAGTTTATTAAAGTTATAGTGAAATTCAATGTTGTTCATTATTATTTATGATGCCGCAAATAAAAGTATAATATGTAATTGTATACTTGTACTTGTGTATGCCTGCGTGCATTTTTTGTATGTTACATGTGCGCATGTAAGTAGTGTGTGGAAGGAAGTGTATAAGTATATGTTTGCATGTATGCATATTGTCGCCGTTAGCGTGTAAATGAGAGTTTATATGGCATATATACGAATATAGCTTAATGATGGTCATTATATATGCATTTATCTAATCCTAAACGGTTCTGTAAGTTGTCCTTCATGAAGAACTCTGCATGTCATGTCTTTATAGATCTTCCATATTAAATGAATGATGATCATGGGAACTCAAGGTTGAACTTGAAGAAACACCACTAAAGGATGTAGAATCGTACAAAAATCTTGGTAGTAATATAGACAAAGTTGGAGGAACAGACAATGATATCAAAATAAGAATACAAAAAGGAAGAGGCGCTTTCGTTGCATTGGGAAACATATAGAGGTCAAGAGAAATCAAGTCCAACACGAAAATAAGAATCTTTAACTCAAATGTCAAGTCAGTTCTATTGTATGGCTCTGAGACATGGAGAACAACAAAAACAACAACCAAAAAGCTACATACTTTTATAAACGGATGCTTGCGTACAATAGAAGGACTGAAATGGTATGACAAAGTCACAAATGTGGAATTGATGACAAGAACCAGACAAGTGCCAGCGGAACAAGAGTTGAGAAGAAGACGATGGCGATGGACAGGACACACATTGAGGAAACCTGTTGATAGCATTACAAGGCAGTCCTTGTTCTGGAATCCACAGGGAAAGAGAGGCAGAGGTAGACCAAAAAACACATGGAGAAGAGAGCTGGATACAGAGGTGAAAATGATGAGGAAAACATGGAAAGAACTTGAGCGGATGGCACGGGACAGGAAGACTTGGCATGTGTTTGTTGAAGGCCTATGCTCCTCGGGGAGCTAAAGGGTATTGATTTGTATATATATATATATATATATATATATATATATATATATATATATATATATATATATATATATATATTGTGTGTGTGTGTGGGTGGGTGTATGTGTGTGTTTTCCCCGTAATTCATATTTAGAAAACACATTCAAAACTCTGATACCGAATTGGCCATTTGCAAACTGTCACATTGTTTTGAATAATATATAAAAATAATTTGTCGTGGCATATTTGCTGTCGTTTGAGGGAGAGGTCGTGTTTTATGACAGAGAAGATAGGAAAAACTGTGTTGTCAGGTGTACATTCAGATACAAAATAAAAACTATTTTTTGTATATAAAGCAGTAAGTTTTTTTTGTAAGAGCTCTAATGACTAGGAGAGGAACTTGATTACGTGGGTATGTGGGGGGGGGGGGGGGGGGGGGGGGGGGCATTGAAACAGAAGAAAGCTAGATGACATAGAAATATGTAAAGCTGTTTTCAAAACTTGATATCTCCGAACTGCCCATTCACTGTGGGAGGGTGGGGGTGGGGGGTGGGAGGTTTCACTTACGACTGACAATAGAAAATTTTCACTAAGATTTTCGGTCAGAAAGCATGCATTAGGAAAACAAAAAGAGACCCAGAAAAATTAAAATAGAAAAAATCTACATCACATACAATTGGCAGAGATATTTTCACATTTTTTTTTCCGAACTGCCCTTTCGCTTTATAACAGGGTTCACTTAGAACGGACAATAGATAAGCGGTCATCATATTTTTCGGTCAGAAAGCATGCTTTAGAAAAAAACAAACAAAAAAACCCCATTAAAATAGAAGAATGGCAGATCATATAGAATTTCAATAGCTGTTTTCACAATTGGTTATTTCCGAACAGCCCATTCACTTTATTGGGGGTTCACTTACAACTGGCAACAGATAAACTGTCATCAAGATTTTCTGTCAGAAAACTGGCAATCATTCATCATTTGCCCTTTTATTCCCTACGGAGCATGGAGCCACGACTGCAGCTGGTCCTTTGCAGCCTGCACTAAAGCTTTCATGTGCTCTTGTAGTGGTTGTCTCCGTAGCATCGTGTTTTTGAATTATGAAGTGGCTAGGCCCACGTACAACCACGTATTAGCCTTCTCTTGCAATATGCTTGTCACTTCTTCGCCAGAAAGCCTGCATTAGGAAAAAAAAAAGAAAAAAAAAAAAAAAAAGAATTAACAGATTTCTGCAACACTCGAAGTCGACCAGACAATCTGACGGCCTTCTTTCCGGGCTGGTCCAGCCAATATGACGGTCAGGTAATCTGTTGGAAGTGTGGTCGTATTAATATTGCGCCACAAGGATGTTTTATTTACAAATGTGGTTTTACTTCCGTCATAAATCTGGCAGAGATTTGTGAATAGGACGAACAGTCAGTTTTGTCCGCGCAAAATATTTATGGCATGCTTTCTGGGGCAGGTGTACGCTAGAAGCGATAAGGAAAAAAAAATATCTTACAAGGACCTGTATGTTTATGTACTTTAATAGATTTTCCGTAAATTGCGCTCTTCTTGGCAATGTGGCTTGATAATTTTATTTTTTTAATTTTTTAAATAACCGTGGCTGGAAAGAAAACATTCTAAGGACGGACAGTGCCAACATTCACGTGCTCTCCTGGCAACCGCGTAAAAGCAGTTAAAACATTAAAAATTATCAACACACACACACACACACATACATATTTTCTTCTTTACGATCCTTACGGATATATACAAGGTATATTCATTCTCAACAGTTTACACCTTCAGTCAGTCTGAAGAAAAGTAAATCCACTCCAAAATCTCTACTTTATTTGTACGCCTCTTCTGTTATCTATCTACTGTAGTTATTCCACAGTACTTGAGGTATAACATATTTAGCTGCTATAACAGATAAATCTTCCAATCCTTCTTCTTCTTGCCCGTCACTTTGTTATCTCTTTCATTATACAAACGCTTATTTCCACTATGTAACTTGCGTGCATGTAATTGGTTGTACTCTATCCCTGCATCGTTTCGAGTTTGTCTCCTTGCTACAGCGTAACGCTGCGTCTTGTCTAATTTGGTGCATTTGCCGTCACATTTAAATTCATCTTTGGGAAAACAGGCCCCCCTGTAGTGCCCGGGATCTCTGATGAGATAAACAAAGAATATCACCCTCAGGCATATCGCACAAGGCGACGAATACAAGGTTGTGCATGAGACTGGCAATTTCGTCATGTAAAACGAATTGCTTCAGAAACCACTGCTGCAAGAGTACGACAATGTTTAGTGCTGGCTTCTTGCAAGGTGTCCGAGGGGACTAGCTGCAGAGGTGGCGACATGCCACATATCGAGCGAAAATAAAAATGATGATTATGATAATGACGAAGACGATTGTCATAGCGTATGTATATGTTTTACAAGTTCTTTCTTTTATCTTCCAAGTTATTTAGTTGATATCATTACTGGCCATCTCCGCCAGAGGTCTAAATTCCTGGATGATACTCTAATCCTTTTCTTGTATACTTCAGGTTCGTTCAGTTCCTTCTTTGATGTTAATAGTTACCTCGTATAGTGGTAGTTTTAATGTACATGGCACACGATCAGCAACTCATAAAGATGGAATCAAATTCACTCTGATCCTTCAAAAGCTTTTAATAACTTAACAAAACAACAAGTATAATGGGTCATTCAAATGATAGAGTTCTCATAGAAGCCTGTACTGGGTCTTTGGTACTTCAGGTTAACTCATAATAACACTTGCTAGGGATGGCTGGACATCTAAATATATCTACTCTATCTGTATAACCACAGAAGGTACATCTACTCTATCTGTATAACCACAGAAGGTTCATCATGTCCGCACAGCGATCACACCTTCTTCCTGAAGCACAACTCAGTACTTGTCGTAAATTTATTTTGAGAGGAAGAGTCTAGAAATAGTAGTCCGGTTTAGAGTGGAAAATGATGATGGAAAGCTCAGTGAAAGAAAATGTAGATATTAAATAGTTGCTTCACAGCGTGCTGGAGGAGAGTAAAGACAGACTTATTTACGACAAATCGCTTCTCTCAATCTTCTCTTCCGCTCGCCTGGTCAAACAATTATTTGCCAGTTTTCCAGACTCGCATCTGCGCGCACACCGATTTGGTGTTTTTTCACACACACAGACGATGTAGATACAAACTATGTTAAACGAATAGGGGAAAAGTTGGGCTTTGGGTATATCCAACACACAGAACTAAATGAGTTTATGTGATTTTATTCACTTTAAACATCAATCACTAAAAAATCAGATATTACATAAATTATCATAAGTACACAAATGCAAATAACAAGTTTGGAAGGGGTGAAGAAGATTGGTATCGACTAAGCCCTTCCCGCTTATTAGACAAAGATAAACCCAGTCCAAAGATAGATAATATCAGGAAACATAGGTACGTTAACCTAACAGTGAAGTTAATTACTCTGAAAGAGGTGTTACAAAATTAGGTATAGGTGATAGAAAAAAAAAACCTGTTCTTCCCAGCTGTTCTTCCCTTTACTAAGCAAATGGAAAGGAGGTGGTTTTAAACAGAGTTAACAAATTATCAACTATCCCACTTAAAGGAACAATGTAGGGTATACAGAAAAGATATATATTACCAGGTAAGCAAGTTAACAAAATGGTCACACAAAAGAATTAATTTCCTGTCTTTCATACACGCGCTAGCAAAGGCCTTCACTCATCTTGCTCTCACTTACCGATTGTGAAAAAATCTTGCACTCCATAGAATAACACAACAGCAGTTACACCTCAAACTAAATGTATGAGTGTTTGTTCAAGTTCTAGCCCCAGATTAGCGGGTAGGCGGTCAGCACATAAAAGGATCCCGTAATCGCTGGAAAATGAATCTGTAGTTGTGTCTCTTTTCTTAATAACAGTTTCTATGGGAGGGCACGGTCTCTGATACCGGGGTGAGGATGGTGTGGTCTATTTGACTATGCCGCTGATAATAAAATTCTTACGCGTGCTGGTACACTTTATCCGTGAGGTATGGTTTAAGTCCAGTGAGAAAACTAGTCACATCACTGTTCAGGAAATTATGAATTATCTCTCTGTGTCAGTAAACTAACAAAGCTCGGGCCAGTGTTCTTCTTCCCGTTACGACTTAAGTTGTTTGATGGTGCGTTAAATTTGTCTTTGGGTGTGCTTTCTTTGCTATACGTTAGATAGCGGAATTCCAAACATAGAATCGCCTCAAAGATTAAAAATTTACACAGTCTCAACAAGTTCTGCGTCAGGGGAACTCTACACACTGTTTATGCTTTGCCTTGCTTAGATTGATTTCTTTATTGCTTTCTTAATGCTGGGATCGCACAGGTTACGATCACTCTGTATGAAAGAAAAAAAAAAAAGACATGTAATATACCGAAAACAAATAACCTTCTAAAGCGCGATGAATTTCCCGTTAAGCCTATAATACACTCGAGTATTTAATTATGTATTTAATAAACACTGCGCGAATTCTAGTGGTTAAAAACCCACATCTATAAAACTAGGACTTAACTGAATTTATTAATTATAAATTCCTTCGCGACTATAAAAGTTAATTTAAGCATCTATTATCTTTTGAAATAATATAATAGATAGATCATTATATTTACAACTGGAACTATTGAGATGGTTTAATTTAATAGATTTAAATTAACACAAAATCCATTGAAATAGAATGACTGAACTAGACCACTGATCACTTTACACAATATATATTACCGCTCTGCACAGAATAGAAATCACTGCAAATATATATATAAAATCCAGGGGAAAATCTATAACCAGATTTCAATAAAGCTAGTGCTTCTGTAAAAGTCTGGCCAGCGAGTGATAACGTGTCTAGTCTTAATGGTCTATTTAGCTAAAATGGAATGTAAGTTGAGTGGGACATGATAAACTTGACAACTTATTTGATCTCACGAACTTTTGGGGATCTGACCGCCAAATCAAGAGAAGAAGCCGCCCCCTGGTCTTCGTATCCGCTCGCTGCTGCCCGTTTCGCTTTCCCCCGTTCGCTCGGTTCCTCGTTTGACACCGAGACGCGAAAATAGCGGCAAGCAACTGCGTCTCGTATCAGGGACCACTACTGTCTTTGATAACGCCGATAGTCTCCCCTAAAATCCCTCGGTCTGACTCTTTGATCTCGTGCCGCCTACTAAATGAGTCCCGGTGGAATGAGTTCTGGCAAACGAAAAGTTACAACAAATGTTCAGGGGTTCTAATGTTATGAAAAGCTAAAAGTCCCTTTAAATCATCCATCATATCAGGGAGAATTCACTTGTCAAACTAGACGTACGTCACAATCGTCCCCACTTTTAGACATGAAACCATTTTTCATGTTTCATTTTTTGACAATGGAGGTGACCTGATTGGTGATTTTAGGATGAGTGGTATCTTCAGTTTGCTCTTCTTCCTCTGTAGACCAGTTTCTACTCAGGAAATCAGCCCCGACATTCTGTCTTCCCGGAATATATTCCACTTTGAAAGAATAAACGCTTAAAAGAAGCGCCCAACGCATGATCCTTGCGTTAAATTCTTTATTGGCACCAAGAAATGCTAACGGAGCGTGGTCTGTTTGCACCGTGAAAGATGTACCATAAAGAAACTCATGATGGCGTCTGATACCGTCAATCAGAGCAAGACATTCCCTTTCAACTACGCTGTAGTTCCGTTCCGCTTTATTTAATTTCCGACTGCCATAGGCAACTGGAAATAGCATGTTCAGGTCACTGTCATCGGCTTGAAGCAGTGTTGACCCGATGCCCTGACCTGACGCGTCGACTCTCAGTACAAAAGGTTTCTTGAGGTCAGGCAACCTCAAAATGGGGTATGCAGACAACTGTCCTTTCAAAGTGCTATACGCGTGTTCGCACTTTTGATCCCATATGACCTTATCAGGACAACCTTTCTTTGTGAGGTCAGTCAGCGGTGCCGTCAGTCCGTTGAAGTTCTGGATGTACTTCTGATAGTATGCACATAGCGATATGAAGGAACGTACGTCTTTCTTCGTTCGGGGTCTTTTTGCTGCCACTATTTTCTCCACGTTCTTCTTAATAGGCCAACTGCATCCGTGAGAAATAGTGTGCCCCAGGAAGTCTAACTGTTCAAACCCGATGAGACATTTGCTAGGTCTGGCTGTAAGACCCGTTTCCTGTAGTCTCCTGAGGAGCATAGCAACCGTAGCAATATGTTCTTCATAGGTTTCCGATGCAATTAAGATGTCATCCATGAAATTATGGATATGGGGACTTTGCAAAGGTTGTAGAAGCTTCCTCATCATCCTGGTGAACACTCCTGGTGCGTTATGCAAACCGAACGGCATCACGTTAAATGTGTAATGTCCTTCACTAGTGCTGAAAGCTAACAAAGGTTTAATTTCCTCCTTGACTGGTATTTGATAATAACCTTTGCTGAGGTCAATCTTGGAGAAGATCTTTGCTTTGCTGAGCTTGGTGAACAACTCAGAAACAGTTTGGAGAGGTTCGGGCTGGAATTCCGTTACAGCGTTTAGCAACCTGTAATCAATGCACAGCCGAACTTCCTTATTGGGCTTCTGCAACAGCACTACACTCGAGCTGTAAGGAGATGTAGACTCACTGATAATTCCTGCCTGACGCAGCTTGTCTATTTCTCCGCGAAGTGCATCAGCTTTAGCGTACGGGATGGGGTAAACTCTGGTTTGAACAGGGGTCTCGTTTGTTAATTTCATATCAAATTCAATGAGATTTGTTCGACCAGGTACATCCGTTAAGACTGCACTGTACTGTTTTAGTAGAGCCCTGGTTTCTGTTTGTTGTTCTGGTGAGAGATTGTCGCCGAACTTGACATCTTTAAAGGATTCTGTGGGTTGCAATGGATACTCCATGCAACCATCATCATCTTCCTCGTCTTCCGTTGCTATGGCGACAGCCAGGAGATGCTCGGAGGATGGCACCGGTCTTTCCAAATATTTCTTTAGCAGATTTATGTGGAAGACCTTCTCCTTTCCTTTGATGGAGATCTTGTAGTTGGTACGTGAGATCTTTTTAAGGACGGTAAACGGTCCTTGCCATCCGATGCGAAGTTTATTGCTTCCGGTTGGAAGTAGCAATAGGACTTTCTCCCCTGGTTGTAGTTCTCTCTCTTTTGCAGCTTTGTTGTATCTTTTAGTAATTTTAGCGCGGGCTTTCTTAAGGTTGGTAGTAGCTAGATCCCATCCTAGCTTTAGCCTTTCCTTAAGCTCAGATACATACTTGCTTGCAGAGACGACTGTCTCGTCAGCCTTCTGGTCTGTCAGGGACCGAAGTAAGGCTTCTAGTGGCCCCTTAATAGGTCTGCCAAATAAAAGTGTAGCTGGCGCAAAACCCGTAGACGCTTGGGGTACCTCTCGGTAGGCGAATAAGGCAGCCGATATATATTGGTCCCAGTCTTCCGGTTTCTCCTGACCCAGCTTACGTAACATCATGGTGAGGGTACCGTTAAAACGTTCCACGAGCCCATTTCCGGCCGGATGGTAGGGACTTGTGTGGATATGTTTGGCCCTCAAGATCTTAAAGATCTCCTCCATTAACAGGCTACGGAATTGGGATCCATTGTCCGTCAAAACTTGTTGAGGGAATCCCAACCGTGTAAAAATTTGCACAAGGGCTTCTGCGACATGCTTGGAATTAGTGCATGGTAGCGGTACGGCTTCGGCCCACATAGTGCAAGTGTCAACTAAGGTCAGGATGAACCTGTTCCTTCTTTTGGTCTTTTCCAGAGGACCAATAATGTCGACAGCAACCCGTTCAAATGGAGTCCCTACTATTGGCATTTGCCCCATAGGTACTGGGGGTGTCAAGTGCTTGGGTGCTACCCGTTGGCACTGGGCGCAGGATTTCACATACCTGACAATGTCAGAGTTCATTCCTGGCCACCAATAGTGGTTTTTTATTCGCTGAATAGTGGCGTTTTGTCCCATATGTCCGCTAAAGTGAAGAGAGTGCCCCATTTCTAAGATCTGGTTTCTGTACTGCGTCGGTACTAGGAGCTGGTTATTCCCCGTGTCCGGGTTGCCCGTTCTACGATACAATACACCATCCTTAGAAAAAATGTCTCCGTTGTGTCTGGGGTCCTTAGCCATGGGCAGTTTTTTAAAGCAGGGCGCCAGAGTAGGGTCCTTTTGTTGCGCCTCCTTCAGTTCATTCGGCAACAAGTTTGGCGCAGGCTCCCTCTCCTTCTTGGCTTGCCCTCTTGTGGTTACCGCTGCCACAATCGGCTCCTTAGGTCTCCCAATGAACACATATCTACATCCCAGGATAACTGGGTAGATCGGATCATCCATTATGGCCGCTTTAATAACTCCTCTGACAAAGTCAGAGTGTATTTCTACCAGTGCGATAGGAAGCGTCCTGGGTGCATCACTCCTGAAAACTCCACTAAGTTTGACGGTTTCCTCTGTCTCCTGACCGGGTTTGACTAGGTGCCTAGCGACAATACAATCAAAACTTAATTCAGTGTCAAAAAGACAAGTAGTAGAGGTACCGTTCAAAATTACAGTTCCTCGAGTTGAGGGTCGGTCCCCCTCAGGTTGAGAATCACTGACATTGACTCTACCTTTCGAGGCTGTATGCAAACATCCAATGCGGTTTGCACCGGTTTGTTTGCCCTGATCAGACGTTCCTGGTGTAGGGGTCTTCCCTTTTCCTTGACCTTGGTGGCCGCGCTGCCACGTAGGCTTGTTGGGTTGATCAGAATTGTTGTTGGGGGGTATCGGGTTTTGTAGAATTTCGATTTTTCCTGGGGAGGTTTCTGGGTATTGTTATCTCGTTGGTTATAATGTTGAGAGGAAGTGGAAAAATAGGATGCCTGCTCTAGATTCTGTTTTCGAGATGGCTCATCGGTGGGTTTACGTTTAGTGCTGGGAAGTTCGGCCATTGCAGTGCTATAGCGTTCGGCTTTATTGAGTATGTCTTCAAGCCTGACTGCCCCCTGTTCCGCCAAAAATCTACGTGTTTCATTCGACAAAGTGGATTTTATCTGCTCCACAAGAACAAGTTCGAGGAGTCTCTCATATGAAAGAGGTAGGTCAGATAATTCAATGCACTTTGTCAGATAACCCGTGAGACGTGAAGAGAACTGGGGAAATGTTTCCGTGCTCTCTTTTCGGCTGTTTCTGAACAACTGCAGAAACTTTCGGGCAGTCATCTCAAACTGCTGTAGTAAGGCCTTTTTCAACATGTCGTAATCATGTTGATTCGGTCCCAGCTTTGTGTACACGTCATAAGCATTGCCTTTCAGTGACGTTGAAAGTTTGAGCTCCCAGCGGGTACTCTCTAACCCATAAAGATTCGCGAGTCTTTCGAATTTTTCTAGGTAGCTGTCAATTTTTTTGTTAGGGCTAGGAAAAGATTCTAAAGAAAACGACATAGCAGTTAATTGGGCAGATTGAGTACTGGAGAGGTCCATTGATTGAGACTGGGGCGAAGATGGCTCTCCGTTAGTCGAAGTAGAGGCGCCCCGACTCTCTAGAGCCTTAAGCGCCAGTTGATGCTGTCTTTCCTTGTCTCTCTCTCTCTCTGCGAGTTTCCATCTCTGCTTCAATTTTCTTCTGTTCCAAAAGACGTTCTTCCGCTTCTTTCTTATCTGCCCTCTCCTGGGCTTCTCTCCTCTCTGTTCTTTCTTTCTCTTCCTTCCTCTCAGCTTCTGCTCTCTGTTGCTCCGCCTTCCTCTCAGCTTCGGCTCTCTGTTGCTCCGCCTTCCTCTCAGCTTCGGCTCTCTGTTGCTCCGCGTCACATATTTCCAATTCCTGGTTAATAAACGCGTTTGCAGCTTCTGCATCTAATCCTGCCTCTTTCGCTTCCAGCCTCAAGATGGACCTCATCTTTATCCTCTCTGCCATTGTTAAAGAATAAGATGAAGTATGCCTAGAGAACTAGTAAGAAGCAACGCGAAAGGGAGGAACTCTGAACCGCTACGAGAAAAAACCACAAGTATAAATTTACCTGTGTTACCTCCTACCTGTACTGTGCAAACTTATCGCTGCTATTATCTGGCAATTAAGGCTCTAAACGCAAGCGACTATGCCACTAAATGGTAAGTTACACTGGAAAAGAATCTAGTTTTACTAACAGTCGAGAAAAATTTATATTAAAACAATTTAAAAGAAAAAAAAAATTTCCACTAAATTTTTAATCTCTGACAACAAACTCCGTCCCTAAAGTCAATTATTGAGATGAGACGTTGTTAACTTAATTATTCAAAATCAGAACAATCCGTCTTTAGCTAAGCTCAACTCTTTTTAACTTCAAAAACCTTTGTGACTGTAAAACAATCACGCAATCCCAGCAACTCTTATAAAGAAAGAAATTGAATTATCTCCGATAGAGGATAATTATAATAGCAAATATATTTGTTTATCTGTACTTTCTACTGCTGTGGAGAGAAAACAACCTGTAAATATGCTGTGTGGACAACCCAAATACTTAAAGAACGTTTGTCTAGGGGTGTAATTATTTATTTATTTCCCTAATTCACAAAGACAAATCATTCACACTCTACCTAGTTAGACCCAAACTAAATCAGACTCAAAATATCTTTATCCCGGCTATGCGATTGCCTCAAATGTAGCTCAAGATCCCAGAACCAGCCCACAAATATGTGTGCATCAAATGTATCTCAAAAATTATCCCGGCGTGCCGGCCAAATATTGTCGTAAATTTATTTTGAGAGGAAGAGTCTAGAAATAGTAGTCCGGTTTAGAGTGGAAAATGATGATGGAAAGCTCAGTGAAAGAAAATGTAGATATTAAATAGTTGCTTCACAGCGTGCTGGAGGAGAGTAAAGACAGACTTATTTACGACAAATCGCTTCTCTCAATCTTCTCTTCCGCTCTCCTGGTCAAACAATTATTTGCCAGTTTTCCAGACTCGCATCTGCGCGCACACCGATTTGGTGTTTTTTCACACACACAGACGATGTAGATACAAACTATGTTAAACGAATAGGGGAAAAGTTGGGCTTTGGGTATATCCAACACACAGAACTAAATGAGTTTATGTGATTTTATTCACTTTAAACATCAATCACTAAAAAATCAGATATTACATAAATTATCATAAGTACACAAATGCAAATAACAAGTTTGGAAGGGGTGAAGAAGATTGGTATCGACTAAGCCCTTCCCGCTTATTAGACAAAGATAAACCCAGTCCAAAGATAGATAATATCAGGAAACATAGGTACGTTAACCTAACAGTGAAGTTAATTACTCTGAAAGAGGTGTTACAAAATTAGGTATAGGTGATAGAAAAAAACCTGTTCTTCCCAGCTGTTCTTCCCTTTACTAAGCAAATGGAAAGGAGGTGGTTTTAAACTGAGTTAACAAATTATCAACTATCCCACTTAAAGGAACAATGTAGGGTATACAGAAAAGATTCTCACTTACCGATTGTGAAAAAATCTTGCACTCCATAGAATAACACAACAGCAGTTACACCTAAACTAAATGTATGAGTGTTTGTTCAAGTTCTAGCCCCAGATTAGCGGGTAGGCAGTCAGCACATAAAAGGATCCCGTAATCGCTGGAAAATGAATCTGTAGTTGTGTCTCTTTTCTTAATAACAGTTTCTATGGGAGGGCACGGTCTCTGATACCGGGGTGAGGATGGTGTGGTCTATTTGACTATGCCGCTGATAATAAAATTCTTACGCGTGCTGGTACACTTTATCCGTGAGGTATGGTTTAAGTTCAGTGAGAAAACTAGTCACATCACTGTTCAGGAAATTATGAATTATCTCTCTGTGTCAGTAAACTAACAAAGCTAGGGCCAGTGTTCTTCTTCCCGTTACGACTTAAGTTGTTTGATGGTGCGTTAAATTTGTCTTTGGGTGTGCTTTCTTTGCTATAAGTTAGATAGCGGAATTCCAAACATAGAATCGCCTCAAAGATTAAAAATTTACACAGTCTCAACAAGTTCTGCGTCAGGGGAACTCTACACACTGTTTATGCTTTGCCTTGCTTAGATTGATTTCTTTATTGCTTTCTTAATGCTGGGATCGCACAGGTTACGATCACTCTGTATGAAAGAAAAAAAAGACATGCAATATACCGAAAACAAATAACCTTCTAAAGCGCGATGAATTTCCCGTTAAGACTATAATACACTCGAGTATTTAATTATGTATTTAATAAACACTGCGCGAATTCTAGTGGTTAAAAACCCACATCTATAAAACTAGGACTTAACTGAATTTATTAATTATAAATTCCTTCGCGACTTTAAAAGTTAATTTAAGCATCTATTATCTTTTGAAATAATATGATAGATAGATCATTATATTTACAACTGGAACTATTGAGATGGTTTAATTTAATAGATTTAAATTAACACAAAATCCATTGAAATAGAATGACTGAACTAGACCACTGATCACTTTACACAATATATATATTACCGCTCTGCACAGAATAGAAAACACTGCAAATATATATATAAAATCCAGGGGAAAATCCATAACCAGATTTCAATAAAGCTAGTGCTTCTGTAAAGGTCTGGCCAGCGAGTGATAACGTGTCTAGTTCTTCATGGTCTATTTAGCAGAAATGGAATGAAAGTAGAGTGGGACATGATAAACTTGACAGCTTATTTGATCTCACGAACTTTTGGGGATCAGACCGCCAAATCAAGAGAAGAAGCCGCCCCCTGGTCTTCGTATCCGCTCGCTGCTGCCCGTTTCGCTTTCCCCCGTTCGCTCGGTTCCTCGATTGACACCGAGACGCGAAAATAGCGGCAAGCAACTGCGTCTCGTAGCAGGGACCACTACTGTCTTTGATAGCGCCGATAGTCTCCCCTAAAATCCCTCGGTCTGACTCTTTGATCTCGTGCCGCCTACTAAATGAGTCCCGGTGGAATGAGTTCTGGCAAACGAAAAGTTACAACAAATGTTCAGGGGTTCTAATGTTATGAAAAGCTAAAAGTCCCTTTAAATCATCCATCATATCAGGGAGAATTCACTTGTCAAACTAGACGTACGTCACAGTACTCCCTGTCATCTAATGACCTCTGGTCATTTCGCGTGGTGTGTTTCTCTCGCCACTCTTCTGATTCGCTGACCCAAATCTTTTTACTTAAATTTATTGGTCGAGCCTTTTTTTTTCTTGTTCTCGAACTTTCTATTTACAACTCAAGATAATCACTCACTATTAATTAACGTGAGCCGGTATTCTGAACCGTTGTCAGTTAGCAATATTATTATTTTCATTCATTATTTTCTCTTGTGAGCTGTCCTAACTGTTTATCTCACCTAACAATAGCATGAATAATGCTTGGGCAAACCCCACGGTGACACGATGATGATTATGATGATGATGACGACGATGGAAAAACTCGTACAGCTAATAAATAACACAATGATACCAATTCTTTCATGTTATTTCCTGACAAGATAAAGTAAAACAGGATCGTTTACGGTGCTCGGCGTTGCAATTGATAATGACGTAATAATTCTGATGACGACAGATGTGCTTGTAGAGTTGTACGGTTAGTCTGTTCTCAAGACGATCATTACGAAGATGATTTAGACTGGACAGTGTGAATTATAGACATTGTAAAACACACTATTTAAAAAATACAAAATTGAGGCCTGGATAAAACGACCACAGAAAAACAACAAATATATATGCTATATAGAATAAAGTAGACTATATACTCAAATTATAACCCACATGGGGTTGAGCGCGGTATTACATGCAACAGAAATCCTCATTTTACATTGACATGGCCAAAAAACAAAATAATAAACGATGTCTGTTTTTTTTCTATAAACTCAAATACACCACATGAACTAATTTCTATGTGTGACGATGGCATGGACAATTGTTAGCGACGCTGTAGAATACGACAGACGACAAACGTAGACATCAAACTTACCCAGCTGCGTGAACAGAAGTGTGAAGATCCAGACTACATCCATGCTTGAAATATCACTCATTAATAATCCTTTGACAAACTTGCAAGTCACAAACCGAAGAAGCATCTTCCACAAGAATATTGTTTCTCTTCAGCTTTTAACACAGTCCAACAAAAAATCGTAGTTAAAACCACAAGGTATTTATGTTTGATTCTTTCAAGTATGTTCTGCAGGTCATTAAATTAAGTTATAGACCTACAGAAATAAAAAGTCTTTTAAATCAATATTTTCAACATTGTAAACTCGTGCGCACAAAATTAGGCCATCGGTAATGACTAGTGCTCAATAGCTCTAACTCACTGACAGCTTAGCTGTTGTGTGAAAGCGTGCAGGCGGAATAGCATTTGCAAAGACTGTTCATAAAAGTGCATCGCAAGAAAGTTAGAGAATCAATTTATGATTTACGTAACTGAAAATGTAAGGTTACTGTTGCTGATGTTTTTAAGTATTGTACAATTTACAGTAGCGTCCGACTGGCATAGTGGTTAGAAAAGATCCCGGTCTTCTCAAATATAAATGGGTGTCTGACTCTGCTCTTGAGTTAGGGATGGCTGGGGCAGCAAGGAATGGAACCGGTCACCCCACCTCATTAAAAAAATATAGACCTAGTATAGTGTGTAGCCTCTAACGCGTCATTCCCCTACGTCAGTATCTGCAATGGGACTACATTTTACCTTTTTTACCTTACAATTTATAGATCAGACCAGCAGTTTATAATTTGTTACCGTTTGCTGCGTCCATTAAACTGTTCTGATTTAAAACATTGCAGTACCATTTTGGCAAGACTCTCTTTCAAATTAAATACAAAGCGAGCACGCTCTATTAAGAGAGATTTTTTTTTTTTTAAATTTAAGCAGTCTTTCAGTCTGAGCTCTTAGCATTTCATAGTTCGCTCAGATGAAGCAGAAAAAAAATAGGGAACATGATGCCCCACGAAAATTGATTCCAGTGTATTATTCGTGGTTTATACTAAATGTGTTATTTTTATTTAAACACTTTTATTTAATTTGATATGAGCGCTACTTGGGTGTCTCACATCTTTGAACCCTTGCTTCACTGGGTTTCAGATGACCTAGGGAGCTAAAATTGTGTACACGACTTTCTATCGTGGTACATTCTCAATTACTATCAAAATTTGAAGGGACTTCGAGTGACTTGTCCCTGGCATGATATAAAGAATTAAAGTCGAAAAAGTCATTGGATTTTTACAAGATTACAGCTCTGATAGGATCACGGAACTCCGTGACGTTGTACACGAAATTGTGAAAACGATCACAGAATTTGGTTACGTACGTAAAAAGTGTGAACAGGAGCGCAGCAATTTTCCATTTTTAGTGCATTTTAAAATAAAGGTCTGCAGTCTAAAACAGGTTTTTCATTTACTTGAAGTCTTAACTTTATTAAAATATTGAAAGGTTTTAGCATGTACTATAATTACCTACCTGTGTAAATCCCAGGGGTATCTAAAAGGCCAGGGAAAGAATAGTCTTCCTGCTCCTTCGGGCATATCATCATCATCATCATTAGCTACCATTTCCACAATAAAGCTCGGCGGCAATGGATCTCCGACGTCTTCTATCTCTTGTCTTAATGGTACACTCTGCTAGACTCTTTCCTGTCCATCTCTTGATGTTATCATCCCACTTTAAGCGCTGTTTTCCTCTTGCGCGTTTGTCTTAAACTCGACCTTCTGTTATTGTCTTCAGTAAGGCGTTATGTTTTTTTACATGACATATTATAAAAGGTCACAAATATGAAGCTGTAAATAATGCTGCCAACCTCATCATGTAAAACTAATGTCTACAGAAAACACCGCTGCTAGAACACTTGAATACTTTGATGCCGGCTTCATACAAGCTGGACCAGCTGCAGTGGCGACTCTATATTTCATTGGGCACACACACTGAGGAAACCTGTTGATAACATTACAAGGCAGTCCTTGTTGTGTAATCCCCGGGGTAAGAGAGGTAGAGGTAGAAAGAAAAAAAACGCATGGGTAAAAGATCTCGAGACGGAAATTAAAATTATGAGGAAGATGTGGGAATGATGACACGTGACAGGAGGACCTTGGCATGTGTTTGTTGAAGGTCTATGCTGTCACGTGACAGGAGGACTTGTCACGTGTTTGTTGAAGGTCTGTGCTTATTGGCGAGTAAAAGAGTATTGATTGATTTGATTTATTGATCTGATTGATTGATTTATCATCAAATTCCAGAGTAAAGGGATACGACATTTCTTAGAAACGAGCACAGAAGTTAAAAAGAAGAATCAGAAGCGACAAAACGAAGCAAATTGAGTGGTTGGCAAGGCAGACAGATAAAGCTACATCCAAAAGAAGTATGAGGAATACGTAGAGCAACACAAGTAAGCTAATAGTGAAATATAAGTAAACAAGTGAATTTTTCAAGGACAGAAATGGAAAACTGTTTAACACGATAAAAAAACATATAAAGAAATATTTTAAGGAACTTCTAGACAGATCAGCTCCACAAAATCATCCAGATGTCCAGTCAGCATAAAATGTGTTACAAGTTAACTGTGAAATCAAATAAGGAGCAAAATAAAGAAAGCCATACAGTTTCTCAGATGTACGAAAGATGACTTTCTAAATGGTAATCCATCAGAGATCATCAAAGCAGACATCGATACCTTTACAGTGATTTTAGACAAATTCCTTGATAAAGTCTGGAACAGCAGAGAAGAAATTCCAGCAGACTGGAAGGAAGGATACCTGGTCAAGCTGCCATGGGATGGAGATTTGGAGCAGTACACAATGAAAGCGGAATAATGATATAATCACTGCCAGGAAACCCATTTAACAGAATCATTCTTCCGAGATTGAAATAGGCCACAGAAAAACAATTAAGGAAGGTTCGGGCTGATTTTTCACAAAACAAATTCAGTACATACAAGAGAGCCAAACTGCGAAAAATAATAAAACCACAGCTTGGATCTGAATTAACAACTTTATATTGGAATGTAAAACCACAGCTTGGATCTGAATTAACAACTTTATATTGGAATGTAAAGCCACAGCTTGGATCCGAATTAGCAACTTTATATTGGAATGTAAAGCCACAGCTTGGATCCGAATTAACAACTTTATATTGGAATGTAAAACCACACCTTGCATCTGAGTTCACCACTTTATATTGGAATGTAGACTTTGAAAAGACCTTCTACATTTAGACAGAGAAACGCTTTGGAAACTAATGAAGCATTATGGAGTATCCCTTAAGTCTATTTACTTGTTTAGGAAAATATATGAGGACATGAATAGCAAAGTTTTTCATGAAGTATAAATTACAGAAGCCTTTGAGATAAGAACTGGAGTGTTGCGGGAACGCCTGTTGTCACAATTTCTCTTCTTTCTAGCTGTTGACTTTATTATGAACACAACGACAACAACAAATAAATGTGATTTCATTGGTCACTGACAAAAAGAGCTTGGCGAGTTAATTTTTTCCGACGAACTGGATCTGTTATAGCATAACCGTTAACTAAATGTAAAGAAGACAAATCAGAATACTTGAAGAGAGACAAAAGCAATTGTGTCTGAAAATACACAGCAAAAAGACAACGATTATGAGAGTAATTGTAGCAATTGAGAACTGGGTTGCACTTAGAAACGTTCATTCATGATGTTGGACTCACACGTGTTTCTTGGTAGCAATGTAAACAAAGTTGGAGTAAATGACAGTAATGTCACAAAATACAAAGGCAAGAGCTTTCACTACACTGGGATATACATAGAGATCAAAAGAAATCAAATCCAACACAAAGATAAGAATCTTCAAATAAAAAAAGCAATTCTGTTGAATGGCTCTTAAACAAGAAGAAGAACAAAAACGACAAACAAGACTTAAGATTGTCATAAATGGGTACAGGCGGAGAATAGAAAATTTACATAGTGTAATACGATCATCAATATGAAAACTATGAAACAAACAAAAAAAAAACAAAAAAAAAAGAAAACAGACAAAGACTACTGGAACAAGAGATGTGGGAAAAACGATGAGGTGCGATAGAATACACATGGAGGAAACGCAAACAAGGCAGCCCTTCTTCTGGGATCCCCATGATATAAGTAATACAAGATGATACAAAAACACAAGAAGAGAACTGAAAACAGACTTTTAAAAATAACGATGTCAATGAAAGAAATTGAACGGATGGCGCAGAGCAGAAGATTTTGGTGTGAGCTAGTTGAAGGCCAGCGCTTCACAAGGAGCTAGAGGGACATAAATGATGAATGAAGGAGAGAACTTCATACTGACATCATTCGGAACACACTAAAACACGCACGTAAAAAAGATGTCACACAAGCTAAAGGTATATAACTTAGACCAAAAGAAACAAAAACAAAAAATTAACTTCTGGCTGTTTTCTTTCATTTTAATTTAGTTTCCTCTTTCCATAACAATTTGGTCCTGGCCACTAACTTTCAGACGTTTGGCCTAGTCAAACTATCTGTAACCGGGGCCCGAAAGGGGAGCATAGAATAGTAACACGGTGATCTACCATGCATATCGTAAACAGCGAGTTACCTCATCCTGTAAATATACTTACTTACTTAGTCGTTCCCCTTCTACCGTGAGGTGTAGAGGTTTGGAAGAGAGAGCTCCAGACTATTCTATCGGCTGTCTTCCTCCTGGCCTGGTTCCATTCTAGTCCTCGGTCCTTCAAAGATTGTCTAATGTTGTCCTCCCAGCGGACTCTGGGTCGTCCTCGGGGTCTGGATCCTTGGCTCTTTGTTTCCCATGCTTGTCGTGGTAGCCGATCTTCTCCCATTCTGCAGACATGGCCAAACCATCTTAGTTGGGACTGTTCTACTTGGGTCTGTAGGGGGTGGCATTTTAGGCCTTGACGTATCGTCTGGTTGCGTACCATGTCTCTTCTTGTTACTTCAACCACCTTCCTCAGATACCTCATTTCTGAGGTTTGTATCTGGCTTTTATGGGTTGTAGTCATTGCCCATGACTCGCATCCATATGTCAAGACTGGGACATAGGTGGAGCGGTATACAGCCATTTTCGTTTTCTTACCAACCTCTCTCTTGCTGAGGAATCCTCTATTTATGGCCTGAAAAAGTCTCCCAGCTGCTGCTTTTCGAGTGGCCAACTCTTCTTTGATGCCTCCCTTTCGGTCTATAATAGTCCTGTAAATATTTGAAACTAAAACACCTTCAACAAATAAGAAGAAGCTGGATATGGATAAGACACACGTTGAGAAAACGGGCTGATAGCACTACTAGATAATCCTTGTTCTAGAATCCCCGTGGCAAGAGAGGTAGAGGACGACAAAAGAACACATGGAGAAGAGAGATGATGACAAACATAAAGGAAATGAAGAAGATATGGAAAGACCTTGACCTGATGGCACGTGACAGGAAGACTTGGCATAAGTTTGTTGAAGGACTTATCTCCTTAGGGAGTTGAAAGGTGAAAGAAGACACCATCTATCAAAGAAGTAATAGTATGGTCTTCACTAAATGCTAAATAGCATATGTGTTCCTTAGATTTGTTTCTGATGATGATTTCTACGTAAGCAATATTTGTGAAGTTCTTTGGTTAAAACGGCTCAGAGTTATGTCTTCTCCATAATCCATCTCTGTACTTTCACTCACTTTGAAAAGGGATAAAACTACAGGAGAGATAAGCCTCGTGTTTCACTTAAGGAATTTGAATAAGCCAGGTGAGTTTTATGAAAGGATCCGACCTTACGTTGTTTACTGTGAGCATAAGATTTTTTAACAAGGATCAGTAGGATATTACATTTTGTCATAATTAACATTGATATTGATTAAGCTAGACTGGTAAGATTACTGGTTAGATTTACATGACAAATGTTAGCAAATGGATATCTTAAAATATTTAAAGATATTTTTTTTTTTTTTTTTTTTTTTTTGGCTAATAAGTGTACATCATAGCTTTTCTTTCTAAATGATGTATGTGAATAATTTAACTCCACCTAGGCCGGTCCCAAGCCCGGATGAAAAAGGAGGAGGGCGGCCAGCATGGAGGCCGTAAGAAGGCAGCCCCTCCACCATGCAAAGGCACAACAGGCCAATCACCTGTTTGTCTTAAAACCTGATTATGCGAAACGTAAGAGAGAAAACCGGACTGATTCTAAAGGCGACGAACTGGAACGGACTATGGACTACGACTTATGGAACTTGGAACACAAGAAGTATAAATGGGAAAGAATGGGAGCTGGTGGAAGAGATGAGGAAAGCAATACTAGAAATCCTGGCTATAACGGAAACAAAGAAAAGAGGACAAGGAGTGATGGATCTCGATGGCAACACGCTGCTCTACAGTGGTGTACCCATATCTGAAAGAGCTAAAGGGGGCGTGGGTTGCATTGTGGCCAAAAATCAAAAAGATAGTATCAAGGGATGGAACTTTGTCTCGGAGCGCATTATGGTTGTAAAACTAAAAGAAGGAGAAACCATAGTCAACCTGGTCATAGTGTATGGGCCAAATGAGGATGAGAGAGAAGAGGTCAAGGAGGAATTCTTCGAGCTGCTTCAAAGGACAGTGGATGACTGTCTAGATGAATTATCATGCTCGGAGATTTTAATGCCAGAGTTGGAAATGACCATGCTAGATGGGGTGGAGTTATCGGAAGATATGGAGAAGATACTCTCAATGACAATGGAAAGCGACTCCTTAGATTCTGCATTGAGCAGTAAACTGATCATTACAAACACAAAGTTCCCCCATAAGCGCATACATGCATACACTAGATGTGAACCAACCAAGAATGAGAAGTCAGTGATCGACTATGCCATTGTTAGGAGAAGCTCATTCAAATATGTCCGGGATGCTAGAGTCTGGAGGGGGCCAGAGATTGGAAGTGATCACTACCTACTAACAATCAAAAGAACAACTGAAAGAGTTGCTCAGCCTAGGAACTGCCCAACATCACGCAATAAACCAAGTAATCGAGCTGGAGAAATGAGCATTAGGACCTACAAGCTGAGAGAGCCAGAAATTAAGACCAGATATCAGGGACTAATTGCTGCAGCGGTGAGCAACACAGAAGAACGATCTGATGACTTGGAAACCCTCTGGAATAAATTCAAGGATATCATAAAGACAGCTGCTGCAGAAGCATGCGGTGAAGTCCGACTTGGGAACAAGAGAAAGAGGACACCTTGGTGGACAGAGGAAGTCAAAGAGAGAAGAAAATGGCATGGAAACAATACTTAGGAGCTAAAAACACAACAAGACAAATGGAAAAATATAGAGAATATGTGACACTCAGAACAGAAGAAAAGAATAAAGTGCTAGCAGCAAAACGGAAGTCCTGGGAAGAATTTGGAGAAAAGATAGAAAAAGATGCGCAAGAAAACCAGAAATTGTTCTATAAGACCCTAAACAACATGAGGAAGGAAAAACAATGCCCTGTCAAATTTATAAAGGACAAGCAAGGCAAATTGCTTACTGCCCCAAAGGAAGTAATGGAAAGATGGAAAGAATATTTCTCAGAACTCCTTGATGGTGAGCATGGTGAAGCATCAGAAATGATAACCACTAGCACAGAAGAGAAAACCAATGATGGTGAAGATGACATAAAGATGGAAGAACTGAAGGCAGCACTGGAGAAAATCAAGATGGGCAAAGCAGCAGGGCATGATGGTATAACACCAGAAATGGTTAAGTACATGGGAGCATCAGGTGACCTATTACTCTTAAGGTTTCTACAGGCAGCGTGGTACAACTAGACCATACCAACGGACTGGGAGATTGCCATCATAACACCAATTTTCAAAATGGGTGACAATCGACAGTGTGGAAACCATAGAGGCATATCCCTTCTCAGTGTCCCTGGTAAAATCTACTCTAGAATCCTAGAGCAGAGACTCCGACGCCTAGCTGAGCCACAACTGGATGAGGTCCAGTGCGGATTCCGAGCGAATCGAAGTACTCAAGACCTAATCTTCACACTCAGACAGCTGAGTGAAAAGGCCCTTGAGTATAAGAGTGAGATCCATCTTTGTTTCATAGATCTGGAAAAGGCGTTTGACAGGGTCCCCTGGAGCAAACTTTGGGACTGTTTGGCAAGGAAGAACATTCCAGCACCTCTGATTCATGCTATACAGAGCTTCTACAAGTCTTGCAGAAATTATGTGAGGACAGCAAACCATAAGTCAGAAGAGTTCAGGACCACCACTGGTGTAAGACAAGGTGATATCCTGTCACCTTACCTTTTCATACTCCTCATGGACGATGTCATTAAGGCATGTAAGGAGAGAACAAGAAAGTATTCAGTGGGGTACTGGAAGATGAGACAGGTCTGTATTTCAGAGCTGGCATTTGCTGATGATGTTGCCCTGATTGTTAAATCAGAGGCACATCTCCAATCCAACCTGCAAGTCTGGAAGGAAGAGCTGGAGAAGAGAGGGATGGTCATAAGCAGCTCTAAAACAAAATCCATGGTGATATCACGAGAAGAAAGAAGACATCAGATTAAGCTGGGAGAACAGGTCCTGGAGCAGGTCGACCACTTTTAATACCTCGGAGCTATTATAGACCGAAAGGGAGGCATCAAAGAAGAGTTGGCCACTCGAAAAGCAGCAGCTGGGAGACTTTTTCAGGCCATAAATCGAGGATTCCTCAGCAAGAGAGAGGTTGGTAAGAAAACGAAGATGGCTGTATACCGCTCCACCTATGTCCCAGTCTTGACATATGGATGCGAGTCATGGGCAATGACTACAACCCACAAAAAGCCAGATCCAAACCTCAGAAATGAGGTATCTGAGGAAGGTGGTTGAAGTAACAAGAAGAGACATGGTACGCAACCAGACGATACGTCAAGGCCTAAAATCCCATCCGCTGCAGACCCAAATAGAACAGTCCCAACTAAGATGGTTTGGCCATGTCTGCAGAATGGGAGAAGATCGGCTACCACGACAAGCATGGGAAACAAAGAACCAGGGATCCAGACCCCCAGGACGACCCAGAGTCCGCTGGGAGGACAACATTAGACAATCCTTGAAGGACCGAGGACTAGAATGGAACCAGGCCAGGAGGAAGACAGCCGATAGGATGGTCTGGCGCTCTCTCTTCCAAACCTCTACACCTCACGGTAGAAGGGGAACGACTAAGTAAGTAAGTAAGTAAGTAAGTAAGTATGTGAATAATTTAATTTCTTATATGAAATTGCTTGTAAGTGTAAGCAGGATTTCACTGTTTTCTGGTGTGGGCAAGGTATCACTGTTGCTCAACATAGGCGAGGAAAATGCGACATGTTTCACTACTTCTCGTTCCCTTCGTATATCAAACTTTTCTTTCTTTTTTTTCTGCATCTTCCTTATAAATCGGCGTCTGATTCTGCTCTTGAGTTATAGAAGGCAACGGCAGCGAGAAATGAAACTGGTAGTCCCACCTTATGAAGCTGAGACCTAGTAAGGTGAATTCTCTCTCACGCCACACCCCTACGGCATTATCTGCTATAAGACTTCCCTTTCTAGTGAATGCAACGTAGATTTTATCTGCTATAAGACTTATTTCTGGTGAATGCAACGTAGATTTTATCTGCTATAAGACTTATTTCTGGTGAATGCAACGCAGATTTTATCTGCTATAAGACTTATTTCTGGTGAATGCAACGTAGATTTTATCTGCTATAAGACTTATTTCTGGTGAATGCAACGTAGATTTTATCTGCTATAAGACTTATTTCTGGTGAATGCAACGTAGATTTTATCTGCTATAAGACTTATTTCTGGTGAATGCAACGTAGATTTTATCTGCTATAAGACTTCCCTCTCTAGTGAATGCAACGTAGATTTTATCTGCTATAAGACTTCCCTTTCTAGTGAATGCAACGTAGATTTTATCTGCTATAAGACTTATTTCTGGTAAATGCAATATAGATTTCATTGTTCTAAGATAACTTGTAATCTTGTGTGCGTATCTTTTACAATCAGAATCATAAACTTGAAAAATATAAGCAGACTATAAATGAAAAAAAATAATTATGTTTGTCTCCTTCTTGCAAGACAAAATATTAAACCTTCCAAATTTCGAAGTGAAACGTAATAAGTCAAACAACAAAATCCCACAAAACTTTTTGAGAATAGACGCGCGTTGCACTGCGAAAAGTAAATTGAACACACAGGCCACCAGGGTAAGATTTTAAATATATTCGTAAATTCTCCCCCCCCCCCCCCTTTTCCCTTTGTAATAAAATAGCTGTTAATTAATTAATCAAATTTCAACACATTGGTTCAATTTCACTTCTTCCCGTACCATTTTTAAAGGATCGCTCGGTGGCTTCATGGCCAATGTATCCATATAGCTTTGGCCAAAAAGTTCCAATGACAGTGAGATAGAATGCAAATGAATGAAATGATAGAAGGCGATATAGTACAATCATCAGGACATGCAGCAAAAAAAGCACACCAAAATTCACACCCGTCATTTTTTTGTACAGGTTACTTACTAGATTTTTGGTGTTATTTTATTTTATTTTATTTAAGAAAACGTACATCCCGCAAGCGTTAAATGTAAACTACGCATAAATTAACCCGTAAAATTAAACAATGACGTAAACTGTGTTAACTAGAAAACAAATTCGACCTGAATGGATCATTGTTAAAACCAAATAGCAGTAATGAACAACCCTTCGGTTAAAGAAAGCTTAAACAACCAAGGAGATGTTGTAAAGAAAAGATGCTCAAACGTTTAGACCAGTGGTTGGCAACCCAGGAGCAGTGAAGATCTACTTTAGAAACATTGAGTTTTCTAAAGATTTATCTTGATAAAATAATTTCATTTTTCAGGTTTTAGAGTATTTAGAATTTGGAATAAGTGCAGCCTTTTTGTAACTTTTATCTCTGCCAGATGATAGGCTTCCTGCAATTCCTTCTACAGAGCGGTGGAAATTTCAAACTGACTAATATTTTACCGGACGTTAACTACACTTGAAATAAAAGATCTCTTATGCAATTCCCGAATAGAGTGGTTTGGTTTGGTTTGGTTTGGTTTGATTTTTAAGGACCATCTTCATTGCACACGGACAACTCCATCAGTGCTCCGATCTTCTCCCTTAGATCACACAAGGGGGATCTCAGTACAGTGCATGTGCTCCTTAGCACCAGCGAGGATCCCAATGTGTGTATACAGGAATCACACATTCTACAAATATTTTTTGTGGTGGGTAGGTTTCCTAATATTTTTCATTTTTTCAAGGTAGCAGCCGTATGGCCTGCTCTTTACGATTTCCAACTGCCGATGGATTTTTTAACGTGATCAACTTGCACACGGGACGTCTTATCTTTTCGACCTTATCCGAGAAGACTAGGCATGCGACCCCCCCGCCCCCCCCCCCCCCTTAACTACCCAGAAGATGCGACCCCCCCTCCCCCCCCCACCCCCCCCCCCCCTTAACTACCCAGAAGATCAGGGGCAAGTATGACATCATTAGGAAACACTGGTTCTGAAAATATTTGCATAAATTATTTTCCCAGTGCTGGGATCGGATCCCAGTACCTTTAGAATTAGAGGCGGACGCCATTCCTCTTAGCCACTCCGACCCCCCCCCCCCCCCCCCCCCCCTTTTCCCCACACTAATAAAGTGAATTGTAGAAAACAAGCTTGCTGGTTGTAACTGGGAATGTTGTTACCAGTACCTTTAAACCTGGGGACAGCGTACATTTAAGTGCCGAAAGGAAACGACTAATCCACAACCTAAGTAAGTGAACAGGTCTTGTTTTACCCTCTGTGGTGAAGTGGGATGTTATAAATATTTATAGGGGACTTAGTGTACTGACTGAGATCAGCTGTGAAGGTATCTATATCTATTAAGAGTAGTGTATTATAGATAACCTTACTTGCTACCACATATCTCTATATCTCAGTCAGAATTATTCTGGAATAGTGTGATGCTACGTTATGTGTCTAGGGTATGAGTATGGTGAAGTGTAAGTCACAACAACAGACAGATAAACAATTTAATTTAATCCACTACTCTTGACAACACTGTGACACTCACATACATATAACACTCTATGAGAATATCTTACAGGAGACACTCGTAACTTTTCAAATAACAATATGTATTCATTTCTATCATAAAGGCATATGTGTGTCCTGATTCAAAGACAAAGGAACCAGGAATCACAATCAATGTTAATTACAAGTTATGTACAGAATGTCCCTCTGTCCCTCCAACTTTGTCTATATTACTGCCAAGATACGTATATGATTCTACATCTTGTATTGGTGTTTCTTCAAGTTCAACCCTATCATCACCACCTGCATCTATTCTCATTATCCCTGTCTTTTCCCTGTGTATCCTCAGACCCAATTGCTGTGACCTCTCATCGAGTGTTTTCAATTTGTCCTGCATCTGATTACGGTTATGGGACAGAAGAGCCAAGTCATCAGCAAAATCCAGATCATCCAACTGCTTAGTCAGAGTCCACTGGATTCCATTTCTGTTGTGTGTTGTCGATGATCTCATAACCCAATCTATTGCCAGCAAGAAAAGAAATGGAGACAAGAGGCATCCCTGTCGCACTCCTGTTCTTATCCCAAATGGTTCTGTAAGCTGTCCTTCATGAAGAACTCTGCATGTCATGTCTTCATATGTTTTCTTTATTAAATTAATGATCTTCAGGGGAACTCCATAATGCCTCATCAATTTCCAAAGTGATTCTCTGTCTACACTGTCAAATGCCTTTTCATAGTCCACAAATCCGATGTATAGTGGTGAATTCCATTCCAGACTTTGTTCAACTATTATTCTCAAAGTGGCTATCTGGTCTGTACATGATCTGTTTTGTCGAAAACCTGCTTGTTCATCTCTCAATTTCTTGTCTATCGACTCTTTTAATCTCTCAAGGATAATCCTGTTTAATACTTTTCCTGGCACTGATAGTAACATTATTCCTCTATAATTTGTGCACTCTTGTAAATTTCCCTTCTTAGGCAACTTAGGAGGGACAGACAGCGATATCAAAATAAGAATACAAAGGGCAAGAGGAGCTTTCATTGCATTGGGAAATATATGGAGATCAAGAGAAATCGGATCCAACACGAAAATAAGAATCTTCAATTCAAATGTGAAGTCAGTCCTATTGTATGGCTCGGAGACATGGAGAACAACAAAGACAACAACCAAAAAGCTACAGACTTTCATAAATGGGTGCTTGCGTAGAATAGAGGGATTAAAATGGTATGACAAGGTTACCAACGTGGAACTGATGACAAGAACTAGACAAGTGCCAGTGGAACAAGAGATGAGAAGAAGACGATGGCGATGGATAGGACACACACTGAGGAAACCTGTTGATAGCATTACAAGGCAGTCCTTGTTCTGGAACCCCCAGGGCAAGAGAGGCAGAGGAAGACCAAGAAGTACATGGAGAAGAGAGTTGGAAACAGAGGTGAAAATGAAGTGGAGGGTTATGAATGAATGTACAGAATGTATTAATATGAATCTGGTAGTGACATATATTATTAAAAATATCCTATGTGTGTCAGTTGTGTAATAGTAGTATGAGGTAATACTGGTTTTGTTTTGTTCAAGCTCTGTTGGTAGTTGTCATCATGACTTCAATAGTTTGTCTTAAGGAAATTAGTATTGGAGATGTTCTCAGTTCCTGATATTAAGACAATTAATTTCCCCTCTTAATATTATTTTTACAAAGTCATTTCAAGATGAGGGGACATAATGTTGAGCTCAGCTGGCCAATTCGCTTATCTGGCGTGATGGCGGCAGGAAAGGATTCCTCTGCTCGAATTCTCCTCTGGGTTCAGGAGACACCTCACTGATAGCTAAAAAGACCAAGGAGTATGCTGTCCGACTCAGGATTCAGCAAAGCTCTGACCAGGTGCTGCTCACTACCATCAAGACCACGGTCCCTGAAATCAAGAAGGATGTACCTTCTACTTCATAACTAACTTAAACTCTCTTGTTACACTGATCACAACACAGCACAAACATTGAGTTCAGAGCATTAGGCCAACTATCAGCTTCATTCTGAAGTACTTTATACCAGCATTAACCTCCTTAATGGTTACTACGCCTCTGCACTTCCAGCATTTTTTCTTTCTAGTCAATCATCCAGGTGTCAGTGTACTGTTTGGCCATTCCATGCCGTTTTACTTCTCTCCGACACCCTCTGTTCAGGCTGGAGCATTATAGGCTTTACCTCTTGTTTGCCACTGAACTACACATATATATACAGGCATAAATTAACAATTTACATTCAATTTTCATTAAAAGATACTGAATGGTTCAAGCTTACCACAATTTCATGGAAATAAACACAGATACGTTGATTAGCAATGAATTCTGGCACAATTACTGGCACAAATTTCCATCTGCTTATGTTCCAGGCTTTTATTTTAGCAAAATTGTGAGCTGGCTTCAACGCACTGATGCTTTATCAAGCTTATTTAAACAAGTGGTTTCGAACTAACGCTCCCAAGTGTGTATATCAGCGAGTCTGACCAATGAGCCCCGTTTCGACAAGTGTTTGAAAAAATGTTACCCTTCCCCGTCTCCCCTGACAACGAAAGATAGTATTTATAGTCCGACCAATCGTGGTTAGGCTTTCATTTGTTGCGCTCCAATCAATTGGGAGTTTACATGGTAGGCTATTTATGTAACGTAAGGTTTTTTCAAACACGTTATAAAAAAAATTTTATGAGCAGAAATGATTCCATGCTGTCAGACATCCTCACTATTTTATTTTGGGTATAATTTATTAATTCCTGGACTATTTGCGTAACGTTTTACATATTATTTGTCAGCAAGCCCTAAGGAACCCAATTATCCAAATTTAAAAGAGCTACGTGGCTGCGTTCAAAATATGTATTTTCTACCTCCTGTTTCGAAGATGTGATGTCTGGGTACTGTTATGTTTTCAACCGTAAACCCAACTATTGTTATCTTTCCTAATAAGCGTTTTTTTTATGATTTATAAACCTAACTCTGGGAAAGGGTAGTGTATTTTATCACTGTCCGTCTGAAAAAAAATTAGTGCATGTAGACTTACACGCGTGATGGCAGCATTTGTGTATCGCGCGACGCGTGTTGCATGCGTTCCTGATTTTCAGCCCTCCCCTCTCTCTTTATCCTTTTGTCCATCTGTTCGTTCGTTTTGGTAACGCAGTGTAGAAAAAGACATGAATGGAATTTAAAATTTAGGTCAACTTGCATATTTCAAGGTTTTTCTTAGAAAGGCAGCACATTTTATTGTGTGTTTGGGAAACGCGTGTATGTTGCAGAAGGCTTATATTTAACGTGGAAACGTTACAATTGCAGACGAAGCATAAAACAAAGGGGATTTCGAGTACTGTCATTGTGACAGCACTGTTCTTTACCATTCTTCTTCCTTTCTTTATTATATGTATTTATTAGGCTTTATATTTACTTGATAATTTATATATGTGGATTAGAATATTCCACGACACCCTCCACCTCAAAGAGGTCTACAAAATGATCTCATGGGAGTACCGGTAGATCAAGATCGACTAGTTGTCGATCCCTGATACAAACGGTCCTTTTTTCTGTTTACCGGAATGTTTACCTACTTATGGCGAGACACATGCCTTTCAACCACAAACATAAATCTTTCGTTTATAAACGAGTTCATCTGTCAGTCTTCTTCTTCATCGTTCTGATATAACCACATCTATCTCTCTTATAAAGTCCGTCTCAGGCTTCACTCTTCCCCATACAGTTTCTCCATTAGCTGAGTTGGAGACAGGCACACTGCCACCCTGGTCCTCTCAAGGAACTGACAGTCTTGGAAAACATGGTCTACTGTTTGTTTGTTTGTTTGTCCTCCCCACATGGACATATATCTGTCTGTTTGTCCTCCCCACATGGACATATATCTGTCTGTTTGTCCTCCCCACATGGACATATATCTGTCTGTTTGTCCTCCCCACATGGACATATATCTGTCTGTTTGTCCTCCCCACATGGACATATATCTGTCTGTTTGTCCTCCCCACATGGACATATATATGTCTGTTTGTCCTTCCCACATGGACATACATCTGTCTGTTTGTCCTCCCCACATGGACATATATCTGTCTGTCCGAATGTAATTTTGTTGAACAGCTGATATTTGAATCTGTAATGGCCGGTTCTTAGACTTAAAACTATCACTAGATCTTTTCTTGGTAATGTATTGGACTCTTGGCGTTCTTTATGTCATTTTTCTTTAATAATTTTTAATATTGGTTTCATCTCTTCATATGTTGCCCTGTTATCAGTGACAAACGACCACTCTGTGCCGGAGCTCCAGCTTTGATAATCACTAATCCCTGAAAATGACTCATCGTGTCTATCAGCTAGCACGAGCGAGGTCGGCCTTACTAATTCCAGGGCCAGATTTGGACGAACCATTCTCGTGAGGCCTCTGGACTTGCGTTTACAGTTTTGTTGTAACATGTTTTAAGTCAAAATATTGAAAATAAATATAGTTATTGTTATATTTGTAATACAGTGCAATAGCAAATTTTCCTGATATCTAATTTGAAATAATCGATGTTCCTTAGTATTTTCTTTTCTAAAGCTGGAGTTGGGAACCCGAGAGCTGTGTCCCTGGGAGCGCGGTGTCCGATTGGGTCAAATAGGTCACATCGGCCTAAGTCCAGCCCTAAGCACGATGAAGTCCTAATAAGCGCAACTACTTTATTAAATGAAATATATAGTCATAGCGTTATATCAGTGGCTTCTAACCAGACTATACGTCATGGCTTCAAAAGCCAACCCCTGCAGACCTAAGTGGAACAGTCCCAGTTACGATGGTTTGGCCATGTCTGCAAAGTGCGAGAAGATCCGCTACAACGACAAATATTGGAAACCATGAGCCAGGGATGCAGACTTCCAGGACGACCTAGAGTTCCCTGAGAGGACAACATTAAAATCTCTGAAGGACCGAGCACTAGATTGGAACCAGGCCAGGAGGAAGAGAACCGACGGGATAGTTTGGTGCTCTCTATCTCTATCTGTCAAACCTCTACACCCCAGGGTAGAAGAGGAACGACTAAGTAAGTAAGGGTAAAAAGTTCTCATGATAATTATGTAAGCAACAAATATTGTAAATAGAACGGGAAATTTTTTTTAAAATGAATCTTTAATCTTTCGAGCAAAATAAAACAAAAAATCTGCAAATGTTCACTTTGCACTACTAAAACAAAAACCAGCATAATTCTCTAAATGACCATGCGATTATATAGTGGTTAAACCGTCTTCCTCTCACGGCACAGTTACTGGGTTCGAAACCTGGTATCGTCACGCTGCATCAGCATTACCTGGCTGAAAAGAGGAACCTGACACTGTTCTTGAATTAAGAAAGGCAACAGCAGCTTGGAAGAGAACTGGTCACCACCCAACCCCACCCCATAAGCTCTTTATTCAAAATAAGAGTTTCGCCTCGTTCTGGCGATGCGTGTTCCGTTTAACCTAGACATAAGGTCCGTCGGTAATGTCAAAATATAAAAGACCTTATGGTCTGGCTTAAGGTATATATAGCTCTCTAACACTTCACCACCACCCCTCCTCCCTATGGCAGCGCCTGTTACGTAATTACCTTTACCTTATTTAACTATTTACTTTGAATCAAAACAAAATGAGAACTGAGAAGCCAGACTGTAATTAGACAACAAAAGTAACGACAAACCTCCACATTTATAAGTTGAGTACTAACATTCCATGTTGTTCCCGGGGGGATCTCTGATGAGACAATGACAGAATAGACCTACTGCTACCTCAGGTAAGTCGTAAGATGTGAATATAAATATTCAGTTTTTGGCATGGAGGCTGGCAACTTCATCATGTAAAACACATTGTTACATAAACCATCACTGCAAGATCACATTAATGCCTGGTGCAGGATACCTGAATGAGGATCACTTGCCGTCATGGCTCCATGCTCCATAAGGTACTAAAGAGAAAAACGAACTTTCTGAAGCCACATAACACTAGACTGCAGAACCTCTCTTATTCTAAAGATTCTGGGTTCGATTAATCTTTAATCTTGCAAGATTAAAGAGTAATCTTCCATAAGGAACTAAAGGGAAAAACGAACTTTCTGAAGCCACATAACACTAGACTGCAGAATCTCTCTCTCTCTCTCTCTCTCTCTCTCTCTCCCTCTCTCTCTCTCTCGATATAGACTCTATATATATATATATATATATATATATATATATATATATATATATATATATATATATATATATATATATATATATATATATATATATCACACACACTTGTGGGAATGAAAAGGATATAGTATGCAAAATAAGTGAGAGTGGAAGGGCAGAATGTTAAACGGTCCTGCGCACCCAATTCTTAACCCTTTAAAAATAAAATTCGTTCGTACGTAGGTTATCTCACTCACTCATTCACTCGCCTCACTGTCTCTTACATGTACCTGGTAATTACTTGCCTTAGCAAAAGTTCGTCCCTATATCCGCTTCCTTAAACAAATGAATCCAAGATAACCAGGATGTAATTCAAACTTACAAGGATGTTATTAAATTCGTAAGGATTCAAATAAGATGCAACCAAGCTAACAGACAATCAAAGCTTGTGTCTATAATCAGCTAAAAAAAAAAAAAAAAAAAAAGAAATGGTGGGGAAATTGTCGTGTTTTACGTTCAGTATGGGAATTTCCCACACAATAAAGAATACACTGGCGATGGATATGAAACACACTGCAGAAACTTACTGATAGCACTACAAGGCAATCCTTGTTCTTGGATCCCCATGGTAAGAGGGGGACCGAAAAACACCCGGAGAAGAGAAATAGTTAAAAGGATAAAGAAGACATTTTAAAAAATCTTGAGCAGATGCACAGGAGGGCGGGACATGATTTTATTGAAGCCCTATGCTTCTCTAGGAGCAGAAGAGTAATTAATAAATTAATTATAGCCTATTTTCAAGGTACCAAAAAACATAATGACCAACTAAATATGCCAGATTTCTCAATCTTTTGAACGCGTAATGTTTTTTTTCCGTGCGTCTGGTTTTTGAACGTAGAACAAAAAATAAACGATTGCGGTTTATACAGCGGACAAGACTGGTGATTGGGAAACAAGTCGTCATAGGTCACACATATACGTGCGAATCATTACGACGAGGGTCATCTCAAGAATTTTGAGAATTAATTAAACGCAGACTGTTGGTTAGGTTTGGTTTTAAGGACTATCTTCATTGCACACGAACAACTCCACCAGTGCTCCGATCTGATCCCTTAGATCACATAAGGGGGATCTCAGCACAGTGCACGAACTCCCAATCACCGGCGAGAATCCTAATGTGTGTATATAGGAATCACACATTCTATAAATATTTTTATGCTGGTTAGGTTTTTAATTTTGCCAGGGCAGCGGACTTATGGCCTACTCTTTATGATTTCCAACTGCCGTGGGATTTTTAACGTGCGCAACTTGCATACGGGCCTCCTATTTGTTCGCCATTATTCGAGAAGGCTAGGCATCCGATCTCACTACCCAGGAGACCGGGGTGGGGGTATGACATCATTAGGACCACTGGTTCTGAAAAACAATTTCCATAAATTATGTTCCCTCTACTGGGAATCGAACCCGGAATCTTTAGAATTCGAGGCGCACGCCATACCCCTTAGCCACTCTGACCCTCAAAAAACGCAGTCCCTACGGTATTCTACAACACAGGAGATGGATCCCGAAGGCCCACCTTCTTGAAGATCGGAGCAGACGAAAATTTATCTATGTGACCCTCTGAACACAGCAGGCCAATCTCCTGTTTATCTTACAATTCGATTGCATGTTCACCCAAGAGCCATTGTGCTCGCTGGGTCACCTCTACACTCTGTCTGAGGGTAGAAGTGGTTCCGATTAAGAAAGAAAGAAAGACCCCATGAAAAGGAAGAAGAACGTCATAAATTTATAATCTGAATATTTGTTTTTAGATTCGTCCAAAGCTTTCAGTTACATGAACGCTTTACATTAGTCGAAAATAAAGGGAACTAGTTAAATAAACTGAAATACCTATATATGAATAATCTTTATTGATAATAACGCTATATAGAAGTTACTTGACATAGTAAGTTAATATACTTTCTTGATAAACGTTATAAAAATCAAATTTAAATATTAATTATAATCACCAGGAAGTTAGTCTCGTATGCTATATAACCGTTATAGATCTTGTTTGACAATAACACTATGAGGACGCTAGTTCCTTATATTACAATAATCTAGTAGAGCTTAGATCTTCACTGATAATAACACTTTTAAGCAGGTAGTTTCTCAAGTTACAATAATCATGTTTAGATCTTTATTGATTATATAGTTATCAGGAAGTCAATTCCATAAAACGTAACAATTAAAGATTGATCGAATATAGATCTGTATTGATAAAAACGCTACAGGAAGCACGTTCCATAAGTTATAATAATTATTACAGATCTTTGTTTTTAATAACGCTGGAATCCTATAGAGTATGTGTACTCTATACATATATACAATAAAGTGAATAGTAGAAAACAAGCTTGCTGGTTGTAACTGGAAATGTTGTTACCGGTACCTTTAAACCTGTGGACAGCGTACATTTAAGTGCCGAAAGGAAACGACTAATCCACAACCTAAGTAAGTGAACAGGTCTTGTTTTACCCTCCACCTCAAAGAGATCTACTAAATGATCATATGGGAGTACCGGTAGATCAAGATCGACCAGTTGTCGATCCCTGATACAAACAGTTCTTTTTTTTTTGTTTACCGGCAAGCATACCTGTCAAAACAATGGCAGGGGAATAATTAACCCAATGTCTTAACCTTTGAGGAACTGCAGTGCTTTTCGAAGACTGCGGATCTTGCCTAGAACTCATTTTATTGATTCTGAACATTTCTTTAATATTTGTAGTTTCGAAAAAGGTTTTTTTTTCAAGGGACGTAATTTCTCCTTCTTTGCTGTCCAAGGGAAGGAATCATACCCTATACTCACACACAATCACTGAATACACGCAATTATGTGACATTTTATTAACAGTTTCTCCAATTATTAATTTTTTAAAGTATACAAATTCTTCTTTTCAGATCCCATTGAAAAACTCTTGCAAATGGCTCTTTTTGTTTGTTTACCAATTAGCCAAAATTAAACATTTCCTGGATGAAGAGGCAAGGAAAATGTTCTACATATCTCATATACAAACGCATCTAGACTATTGTTCCACAATCTGGGATGGTTGTTCTGTCTCCAACACAAGAAGGCTCCACTCGCTTCAAAAACGCGCAATGCGCCTTGTTGCTGATAAACACCAATCACATTGTATAATAATAATAATAATAAATTCTTTAAGCACCAAACACGGCGCATAAGGCAGAAACCAGTGCTCTCCAGGTTGTTCGTTGTGACGCCACTCCTCTTAGCTCTTGCACATTATTTAGGCCCAACGTTCTTCCTTCTCTTATTATTGTTCTTCTGAGTGTTTCTTTTGGTCTTCCTTTTTTCCTCTTACCCTCAGGAACCCAAGTGAGCGCCTGTAGTGGTATTCTGTTGTTTTGCATTCAAATATTACCCCTCAGGAAGCGCTTCCTCTTTAACAAAGGGAAATTTATTCACAAAATCCTGTCACAGAATGCTCCAAAGTATCTTTGGCCGCTTTTAAAATACAATGACAGACGTAGTCAGCGCTTAAATAAATTACAGGTACCCAAGCCCAGGCTGGACCTATTTAAAACTAGTTTGGCTTACTCAGCTGCTCATCTTTGGAACAATCTTCCCAATGACCTGAAAAACACGCACAGTCCTTACTCATACAATCGTATACTATTCAAATACTTTATGAGTGCTGATTATATGCCACCCTAACTGATTGTGTTGTACTTTTATCTAATATACTGTATGGAGGCTCTGATGATCTAGTTTTCATTACAATATACTTATTCTTAATATTATATTCTTAATAACTTATATTCTTAATTTTATGATCAGGTACTGTTAATGTATGCTGTTATACTTCCTTGTAATGTTGCACTGTCCTTAAATTAATACTTTCAATACGCTGGAGAATGTTGAGTAACAGTAATAAAAGATGAGCAAGAGGATGGAAGAATGCAAGAGGGGACTGTGTCCGATTTTTAACCCTTGGCAAATTAATTGCTTTCGTATATGTCTATCTAACTATCGACCTTGTCTGATTCTGGTCTTGAGTTTGGGACGCAAAGGAAATGGAAAGGAAAATGGAAAGTAACTGTCTACCCACCTCATCTTGATGAACCTAAAAAAAAAAAAAAAAAAAAAAAGTCCCTGAGTCATTCAGTTGAACACCGTATGAACATTTTACAAGTTCTCATAACATACCTCTAAATATGTCTCAAATCGCTAATTTACAGTACGAAGAATTCGATTCTTTTTTTATTTTTTTTTTTTATTTATTTATTTTTTTTTTTAAATTTATTTATTTTTTTATTTATTTATTTATTTTTCAAATTCATTATTACTATTATTTTTTTATTATTATTATTTTATTTTATTTTAAAAACACTTTAATTATGATGATTATTGCAAATGTAATATTACTTTTATAATGATAAATGCCTTAATAATGCTTAAAGTAAATGTGAGGATGAAAGGATATTAGTATACATGAGAGAGAGAGGAAGGGCAGAATGTCAGACGGGCCTGCGTGCCCAATTCTTAACCCTTTGAAAATAAAGTTCGTTCGTTCGTTCGTTCGTTCGTTCGTTCCACCTACTGTTTCCATTGCATTCAACATGAACACGTGACTTTGGCCACCGTGGCACCCTCTAAAAGCATTACTCTGGTATGATTATATAGATGATTATATAGATGGTTATATAGATGATTATATAGATGGTTATATAGATGGTTATATAGATGGTTATATAGATGGTTAAATAGATGATTATATAGATGATTATATAGATGGTTATATAGATGATTATATAGATGGTTATATAGATGATTATATAGATGATTATATAGATGGTTATATAGATGATTATATAGATAATTATATAGATGATTATATAGATGGTTAAATAGATGGTTAAATAGATGATTATATAGATGGTTATATAGATGATTATATAGATGATTATATAGATGGTTATATAGATGATTATATAGATGATTATATAGATGGTTATATAGATATTTATATCACTCTATCAAAATAGGTATCAAAACAATAAAGGATCAAACTCAAACTCCGCGTTGAAATGAATCTGCAACAGGTTCGGTCGTCTGCTTTCTCAGTACGTACTTCCCGCCTATGTCCTTATGTTTCCTTTACACTGAGATCACATGTATTCTCTTGTCCGTTTCAACTGTTACGTTCATTGTATAGTTTCCAACAACAACAACAAAAAACGTGTAATCACTGTTCATCTGCCAGAAACAGATTGTCTTTTTTCCCCTTGTCATTAATTCCGTTTTTTTTTTCATGGTATTTATATCTTTGTTTCTGTTCTCAATGGTTGTTCGTCCATCACGGGTGATGAAGACCACTCTGTTCATCCAATTATTTAAGAATATGTTAGGTTAGTCTATGGGTACGAAGGTGACTGAAGAGCCCGATGCGGGCCTGGAAAGATCTTGGACAGTGTGGGCAGGGAATGTTTGCTTCATGTGAAGGTTTTATTTCACGGTCCTTTCTAGCTTGTCTCCGCTGTTCCGCTGCTGCTCTTCTGGATGATTCGCATGCTGCTGCACCTTTACGAAGAGATGTGCGCCAGGCAGTTCGGTCTTGCGCAGCAGCTTCCCATGTGTCTGGGTTTATGTCAAAGGTTTTCAATGACGTCTTTAACGTGTCTTTAAAGCGCTTCTTTTGGCCACCATGGGAGCGTTTACCCTTCTGCATCTCACCATAAAAGAGTATCTTTGGCAGTCGATGGTCTGGCATGCGGACTACATGACCTGCCCAGCGAATTTGTGACTGCATCAGAATAGTATCAATACTAGGGATACCAGCTCTGTCAAGAACGGCGGTATCCGGGATCTTGTCTTGCCATTTGATGTTCATTATCTTCCTGAGACAGACTGTATGGAAGTGGTTTAGCTTCTTTACGTGGCGCCTGTATACAGTCCATGTTTCACATGCATATAGCAGCACTGGAAGCACCGCAGCTCTGTACACCTTCAGCTTTGTCTGTAGACTAATGCCACTTCGATGCCAAACGTTGGTGTATAGTCTGCCAAATGTGCTGCTGGCTTTGGAGATCCTGGTGTTCACCTCATCATCAATGACAATGTTCTGGGATAGTGTGCTACCAAGGTATGTGAATCTGTTCGCAACATTCAGTTTCTTACCATTAACCTTGATGACTGGCTCAGTATAAACTGTGCCAGGAGCTGGTTGGTACATGATTTCTGTTTTCTTCGTGTTGATGGTAAGCCCAAAGTTGGCGCAGGCTTCGGAGAATCTATCCACACTATGCTGCAGATCAGCCTCTGAGCCAGCATTGAGGGCACAATCATCGGCAAACAGAAGATCTCTGATGGTGTGTGATTTGACCTTGGTTTTTGCTTGAAGCCTCCTAAGGTTAAACAATTTTCCATCAATACGATAACTAATGTCGATTCCTGTGTCCCCGTCTCTAAAAGCATCAGTCAGCATAGCAGAAAACATGATACTGAACAGAGTCGGTGCAAGTACGCACCCTTGTTTAACTCCATTTGAGACGGGGAAAGGCTCTGATAGCTCACCGTTTTCCTGAACTCTAGCCTGCATTCCATCATGCAGTTGCTGCACTATTGTGATAAATTTCTTTGGGCAGCCGTATTTTGCCATGATCTTCCATAGACCCTCTCTACTGACCATGTCGAACGCCTTTGTCAAGTCGATGAAAGCTGTGTACAGGTCACAGTGCTGTTCTTGGCATTTTTCTTGTAGCTGTCTTGCAGCGAACACCATATCTGTGGTTCCACGTTCTTTCCGGAATCCACACTGACTTTCAGGTAAAAGACCTTTGTCAAGATGAGCCGTAAGGCGATTCAAAAGGATTCTGGCGAATATCTTCCCAGCGATTGATAAAAGAGAGATGCCTCGATGATTGTTGCAGTCTTGGCGATTACCTTTACGTTTATATAGATGTATAATTGAGGCATCTTTGAGATCGTGTGGGATGGTTTCACTCTGCCACATTTGCTGGAAGATCATATGAAGTTTCTCTATCAGAACTGCACCGCCATCTTTATAAACCTCAACAGGAATTGAATCGGAGCCAGGGGCCTTTCCACTAGACAGTTGACGAATCGCTTTTTTAGTTTCCTCCAGAGTTGGTACATCATCTAATGCTTCATTTATAGGAATTTGGGGCAGGCGGATGATGGCTTCGTCGTTAATAGATGATGGCTGGTTCAAGATATTATTAAAATGTTCAGCCCAGCGTTGGAGAATTTTTTTCCTTGTCTGTAATTAGTGTTTTTTCCATCTGCATTAAGGAGGGGAAATGATCCTGATGATGTTGGACCATAGACCGCTTTGAGTGCAAGGTAAAATTTTTTCAAGTCATGGCTGTCAGCAAAGCCTTGGATCTCATCTGCTTTATTACTCAGCCATGAATCCCGCATCTGGCGTAGTTTATGTTGGACGATTCTACGCATGTTGTTGAAAGCGTCTTTCTTGGATGTAGATTTTGGATCATTTAAATATGCTTTATGGAGATGGTGTTTCTCAGCCAACATCTGCTTTATATCATCTGAGTTCTCATCAAACCAGTCATTTTGTTTCTTGATGGAAGGACCCAGGACCTCTGTAGCAGTGTTGTAGATCTGCTCACTTAGGGCTGCCCAATTTGTTTCCACACTTTGGCCGTCTAGCGAGATAGATTTGAGACGGTCTTCTAAGGTGTCAGTAAATGACTGTTTGATTTTTGTCTTCTTTAGTTTGGTGACATCCAGCCTCTTTTGAGTTTTCTTCCCCTGAGGGCGCCTGGCTGGTTGGATACGAATTTTAAGTTTAGATACAATGAGGCGATGATCAGTCCAGCATTCGGCACCACACATGGACTTGGTCACCCGGACATCTTGCCTGTCCTTCTTCCTAACAATTACATAGTCAATTAGGTGCCAATGCTTTGAGCGAGGGTGCATCCAGGAGGTCCTGTTGCGGGTAGGAAGTCGAAAAATGGTGTTGGTGACAAGGAGGTCATGTTCTGCGCAAGTCTGGAGGAGACGAAGTCCATTACTGTTACAGCGACCCACGCCGTACCTACCAATAGTGCCATTCCAGGAGATGTTATCTGAGCCTACTCTTGCATTAAAGTCACCAAGAATGATGAGCTTATCTGCTTTAGGAACTGATGCAATGACTGCATGTAGTTCTTCGTAAAACTTATCCTTGACATCATCCTGGTTTGTCATAGTTGGTGCATACGCGCTAATGATGGTGGCATGTTTTCTTCCATAGAACAGAGGGATCTTGACCGTCATGAGTCGGTCATTTATTCCCTTTGGGGGCCCCGCTAACTTGCTGACAATTGCTGTTTTGATTGCAAATCCAACCCCTGCTTCTCGTCTTTCTTCAGTTCCTCTTCCGCTCCAAAAGAATGTATAACCTGCACCCTTTTCGCAAAGTTGGCCCTCGCCTGCAAGTCGAGTTTCACTCAGTGCTGCTATGTCAATGTTGTATCTGGCCAGTTCTCTCCCAATCAGGGCAGTTCGTCTCTCAGGTCTGTTTGCGTTAAAGTCTTTGTCAAGTAAAGTGCGCACATTCCATGCGCCTAGAATGAGGGGGAAAAATCTGTCCTTTCTTTTTCTTATATGTCGACCGCCGAAGTAGGGTACCCACCAACCGCGGTAAGCTGGTTAGGTAATGGTGAAGCAGGCAATGTTTAGGGCACCTTTTCTAGCCCCTTCCTCATGCCATGGAGGTGAGCAGTGCTTTCCTAAAGAGGGCTGCTCAATATACACACACACAAGCACACACACTGGCATTTCTATATAAATCCTCCGTGTGTTTACATTCTTTTTTGCAATAACTTGTTAAATTACTATCTTGCATCAGTCATAATATTAATAATTACAAATTTAGGTAGCCTTAAATTTGGTTCCTATTTATTTCCTCTGTCATTTTTTCTTATTCTATTTTTTAAAATGTATTTTAAATCTCTTCTGTTTCTGCTTTCATTACACACACACACACACACACACACACACACACACACACACACACACACACACACACACACACACACACACACACACACACACACACACACACACACACATATGCATACACACAAACAAATCCTTATTTTTTTAATCAATCCTCCGTACATTTATATTCCTTTCTTTCTTACAATTACTTGTTAAATTACTAACGTTGCATCAAAGTCATATTAATAGTTACAAACATATCTAGCTCTAAATGTGGTACTTATTTTTACTTTTTTTTTACTTTTTTTTTTTACAGGTCATTACGTTTCACTCTTATTTCCTTTTCAATGCATTTTACCTCTTTCTTTCTGTTGTTATACACATACATACAAACACACAAACAAATCCGCTTTTGTAAATAAATCTTGCGTATATTTACATTCGATACTTTCTTCCAGTTACTTATTAAATTACTACTTTCCAGCAGAATCATATTAATAATTACAAAAAAGTTAGTCCTAAATGTGGTTCATTTAATATATTTACCGACTTAACGCTCGTTCTCGTAGTACCTAGATGAAGCGCTATTTTTGGTTTCTCGTTTCATTTTCACAAATTACTTTTCAAAACATTGCATATACCACTTTGTCCATCGAACAACAAATTATACGACTACATTACAAATTAATTCTTTACAAATAACAAAGAAGTGTCAATAAGACAAAAAAACCACTCATGTTTCATTTCAAATTAGCTTTTGCTATAATAGCTTTCAAATTACATGGTAACTTGATAACTCCCGACTTGATGAATGTTGCACGGATAACAAAATGTTAGTGGTCCTATTTGTCTCGTGACAATGAATCTATTTTTAGACCTTTTTTTTTTTAAATGAAAGACAAATATTTTTATGTAACCATGCCCAATTTAAAAAAAAAAAAAGTAACCCCTTATTCTTCCCGTCCGATTGGCAGAGTGGTTAGAGCGCTTATAGCGGGGGGGGGCCACCTCTCTGTTGCCGATGTATAGGGAGATGGTGAGGAGTCCCTCTAACACTTCGGCTCCCCTATCAGGGCGCAATCTGCTAAGGTGGACCTGAGGCCTTAACCTTTAATTTATGGGCCTTCGGGGGGTGGGGGGGGTGGGGGGGGTGGGGGGGGGGGGGGGGGTGTGGGTGGGGGGGGGGTGGGGGGGTGGGGGGGGGGGGGGGGGGGGGGGTGGGTGGTGGGGGGGGGGGGTGGGGGGGTGGGGGTTGGGGGGGGGGGGGGGGGGGGGGGGGGGGTGGGGGGTGTTGGTGTTGGGGGGGGGGGGGGGGGTGGGGGGGGAAGAGGGTTAAAGAATGAATAGGATACAGACTACTACCTCTACCTCTTAGTTACGCTCTCACCCCGCCCCCGCATGTCGTAAAAGGCTATTACCCCCCAAGGTTGGGCAGGATGGCGCGCCAAAACACATCCATCACGTAAAACACTTAGGGTCTACCCAAAACGGACCGATGTAAGGGATTTGGACCCCTGGGGTTGGCGGGTTTGCCGTTTGCCTCAAAGGAGACCATCTACAATGGGGGTGACTGCCTACGATGCTTCAAAGGAGTGAAGGGCAAAAAAGGGAGAGGGGGGGGGGGGTGATGGTATGGGTCCCTAGGAGAGGAAAAGGAAAGAAACATCCTTGCCCCCCCCCCCAGCCCCCCCCCCCCGGCCCCCCCCCCCCCCCCCCTATTGGTAGGGGTCATAAGGATGAGGTGGGAGGAGGGGGGGGGAGGGGGGGAGATCATGGGACGGTTATTTATTAATCCAAAGTCAGCCCCGTCTGTTTACACAGCGACATGCAATTTGCTACTGCCCCCGCTACGAGGTCCCCCCCCTGAAAAAACCTACCTGTGCTTGGGAGTAGGTACCCCCTCCGGGGGGGCGGGGGGGGCAATTTCTTCACTAGCCCGGCAGCGACATTATATTGGAACAGACAAAAGGGACTTTTCTCGGGCTTGTTATTCTTGACACCCCCCCCCCGCCGGGAGGTGATCCAATGTTCACGGGGAGCCCCCCCCCCCCGACAGCAACGATTTTCACTTACTGGACGGACCCCAAATCATTTTAAAAATGTATTAACGTTACAGGAACTACTTCTAATCTGTCTTCGATTTTTTTTTCCTTCCGTTTATTCCTGACGAAGGCTTTATTGCCGTAACGCAAGCAAGTTTCATTGTCCTAGTATAAACGATTATAAGATAATAACGCATTTTTTTTCCCACTTTCGTTTTAACGCCTTATATTTTTCCTCACACTTTTTAAAATCATCCATTGATCCATTTGTGAGCGTTTCAAGGTATTTTGCCCCCCCCATGCAGTATATTGCATGAAAACACAAGCCGACGCATCTAACAAAATTAATCAGTTGTTTTTGCGAATGGCGAACGAGTGAGAGAGAGGTATGATAAATAAAACAGGCGCGAACGAGCGGCCCCCCCCCCCCCCCCCCCCTGAGATTTTCTTTCCTAAAGTAAGAAATCAGCAGACGAAACCATATAAAAATCCCGCTGGTGGAATTATCCACCAAGAAAAAAGACGAAAAGATCCTGCCACCCTGTTTTCCCACTTGACGAAAATCCCCCCCCACTCATGAAGAAATAGAAGTACGGAGAGCAATAAATTAAAAAGGTGGGTCCCGTTGTTTTTTGCCCCCCCACTTTACGTGGTAAGAAAATATCACTGACAGCAAAAGTGAAATAAATGAAATTCCAAAAACTCAATGGGAACTATTAGATTTCAGCACATGCGACGGCGCAGCGTGGCCTGGGGCTGCTAACACCGAACCACCACGCGTGCTGTCACCCCCCCCCTGGTGATGCAATAATTCTAAAATGGGTTTGAGTTGTCCTCACTCCTAGCGCCCCAGTACTCCCCCCCCCATCAGTATGTTCTTGGAATGCACTGCCCCCCCGGCCCGAGCGAGTAGTTACTGTTTCTTGTTTCTTTTCCCCTTCTTCCCTCCCTCTACAGAATCATGATTAGGTAGGGGAGGATCCCCCCCCCCCACTTCCTTGTTACCCGCGCCCCCCGTGGGTCACGCCCCTAACTCCCCCCATGGAAGTGGTTGCTCAAGCCAGTTTCCGGCAGAGTTTTGGTGTTCAAAGTGGGATAGGTTGCAGAGTGGTTGGTGGCAAGGTCCCCGGTAAGTAAGGGGAGAGAGGGAGTGAGGGGCACCCCTCCGTAGTTGTGAGAAAGGTAGGTGAGGGGGTCAAGGGTAAGTGAGAGGAAGGCCCAGCCCCCCCGCGATGGGGGGAGTGGACCCCGGAGCCCCCCCCTTAATATTAAACTTAATTATTAAGACCCGCTTTGTGATAAAGCCCCCCCCCGAATATGTTAGAGCCGCCCCCCGGAGAGAAAACGAATTCTTCTTGTCCATACACTCTATGAGGCCCCCCCCCCCTCGGCGCGGGGGGGCGGGGGGGCGGCGGGGGCGGCGGGCCAGTTTTTCACCCCCTTGTCCAGTCGTTCGGCTCAAGATCATAGTATTTCCAAGTCCTTGGCCCCCCCCCCGCCCATGTCCATTTGTGTTTTTTCCTTCCCAACTTCTCCCGGCCCCCAGGGGGGGGGGGGGGGAGTTTCTCCTCCCTTCGAGAGTTTTTCGGGTTTTTTTCGCCCGGGTACTTAATATCTTAAAACTTTTTTTTTAGGATTCCCAAACGAGGAACTTGCTGCCTTGTCCCGAATAGCATCGGCTATCAACAGGTTTCGACAATGAGTGTGCTTGCCCTTGCACACCATAGCCTCTTCCCTTCTTATCTGCTGCTCGGTTGCCCACTGCCCCCCCCGGCTCTCTGTAGTCATAGTTCCAGTGTTAGTGATTCTTGTCATTGGAGAGTGGTGATGACCTGAGAAAGAAAATTTGGCTGCAAAAACAAAAGGAGAGAAGACCGCACTAAAATGTAGGGGAGATAATGAAGCTGACATTCAGGTCTGTAAATGGTCCAAACGTACGCCCCAACCCTGTTTAGGAGATCCTTTCGAAAAGATATCGAGCCCCCCCCCCCTCCCCCCCCACTGTTACGCACATCCTCCCCGCTTCCTTCCCTTGTCCCACCGCCCCCCCCCCGCCTCCGTTACCACCCGTCGGTCCTTCCCTCCTTGGGATCCCGTAACAGGACTTCCTCCCTCCATTCCTGGTTCCGCCCGCCTGCACTCCTGCCCGGCCTTAGCCCCTTGCCGCCCCCCCCCCCCCTTCGACCCCCCCCCCCCACGCTCGCTCCCCCCCCCGTTCCTGGTGCCCTCCCTTTTTCCCGGGGGAACTCTTGCCTCCACCCGCCCCCTGTCCCGTTTTCATTCCCCCCCCCCCCGGGTTTCGGTCGCGGTTCGCCCCGCCCGTTCCCTACCCCACGTCCGTCCCCGTTGGGTTCCCCCCCCCCACGGCTCCCTCCTTGGGGGTGCCTCCCTCCTTGTCCGGTCCCTTTTCCTATTCCCCCCCCCGCCCCCCCACCCCTCCCCCCCCCCCACCCCCCCCCCCCCCCCCCCCCCCGCCCTCCCCCCCCCCCCCCCCCCCCCCCCCCCCCCCCCCCCCCCCCCTCTCCCCCCACCCCCCCCCCCCTCCCCCTCCCGCCCCCCTCCCCCGCCCCCCCCCCCCCCCCCCCCCCCCCCCCCCCCCCCCCCCCCCCCCCCCCCCCCCCCCCCCCCCCCCCCTCGCCCCCCTCCCCCCCCCCACCCCCACTCCCCCCCCCCCCCCCCCCGCCCGCCCCCCCGCCCCCCCCCCCCTCCCCGCCCCGCCCCCGGGGGGAGCACGCAGGAGGTTCGTAAAAGGCGGCTAATGAGAGGTAGTTCGATAGAAGTTGAGGAACGAAGTTCATCATATGAAAAAACATTGATGGATGGTGGAAACCCAATAGGAGAACGCTGTGAAGTGTCTTTGTGATGCAGAGCGTAGTCCTACACATGAGCCAATGTAACGATCGTTCTTCCCATGCTCTCTTGTGTGGGAGAGAGACTGTTTTTTATTTTGTTTTTGTATTTATTTTGGCGGCTTTTGCCTTCTTGTGGCGAGGCACGCCACTTTCAACCTAGACTAAAGTCTGTTGGTTATATCGGAGCGCAATTTGCCTTTCAAAAATAAGGGAAATCTGTTATCTGGAGCGCTGGGTGGATAAACTCTAAGCCATGGAAAGGACTACTAGCATCTATCAGCTATCATGAAGTAGCCCTGAAAAGGGTTGCTAGCCCGAACAGCGTTGATAGATACTAAGTCCTGAAAAAGACTTAACATTATCCATCTCCTAGCATGACAAGAAGAATACATTAATTCAAAATAGGAGAAAAAAATGTCATGGTCGTGTTTATAGTGTAGTTTGGGAAACGAGCAGGTGGTCAAAAAGCTATAAGGTAAGTCCCATAAGAAGATACAGGATAATTAGATATATAAAAATGAGGATAATATAAAAAGAATAAGATATAAAATAAAAAATAAATTTAGTATAATAAAATATATATTTAAATAGAATATATTAAAATATATATACAGGTTAAATTATTTAATAATATTGGTTTTAATAGTAATATATTATATATTGAAAGGCAGAAGGGTAAAATTAAAGGATTAGAAAGAAAAATTAACTTATTAGGGCTTAATTATAAACTTAAAAATACAGAGTGGTTAGGATGGCAAAAAAAACTATAAAGAGACAAGGGAGATATAAAAAAAAAAAAATATAAGCTAGTGTTTTCACGCTAACAGCATTGTTCTTTTGATTTCAGTGAAGTGTATTTTTTAATCTCCGTCTGTGAAGGTAAATCGGTGCATTAAAAATGAGCCTTGCTTACATCTGCAGTGCAACTTTTATAATCTGGAGGGGTAAATTTTTGAAGAAATAGCAAGCTGTCGGGGAAATTTTAAATACCCTTAAGATGGCAAATAATTGGGTGTTTGACCAGCTATCAATGGAGGGGAAGGTTATCCCAGCTTAACTGGTACCCCAAATTTCTTCCGATTAAAAGTATTAACCTGACCAATTGGGAGTTTTGATTCAAATTGAACCTTTACTGAACTACGCTGCGAAAATAAGATATCACACTGTAATCGCAAAATGGGCAGATTGAAACATCAAGTGAACATTGTCATCAAGATACAATCAGAATTCGTATTGGGAAAGCCCCAGGTAAAAATTTATGAAGAAAAATAAAAATTTTCGGATGAAGCTGGAGACACAAGGGAATAAGCGAAGGAACGTGGATAATGCATACCATTAATTGAAAGGGAAGTCTGCTACGAGATTTTGTAAAAAAATCTAAACGGTGGAAGAAAAATACAAAAAAGCCAGCTAAATAGGGTGAAATCACAGAAATAAAGCTGACATTAATTAGTTTCTGATTAAAGCATGGGAATGGTATTTTTACCTAAGTTTGCTGAGTAAAGCAGATAAGACCATTCAAATAAAAAACTAAGCCAATAAAAACTACGGTGCTAAAATGGAAAGATACATCATAAATTTTATAGTAACAAGGGGAAAAATCGTGTGTCGTTCCAGGTCCTCAACAGAAAAGGCAAAACTGAAATAGTCTAGAAATACTGAAAAAATAAGAGTTGAATTGAAAAAATTAACGCCATTGGGATTATTTTTATAGTTATTCATCCGCCTGTTATATCAAGACTGTTTTCAAAACCTTTAACGCCTTGAAATTTTTAATATTGAAAAGTTTCTTTACCTTTTCTCTGCCATATTAGGATGTGATATACCCACCAATTATAAGACCGGATGCAATGATTTGTGGTTAAAACATTAAGTATAAAGACATATGGTTGAATGTTAAACTTAAAAAAATTAAGTGCAAAAATACTTTGAAAAACTTTAAGTTAAGTGGGGGACCCATGTTGTAATGATGATGGTAAAAACCTGTATAAAAAATTTGAATAAAACTTTGATGGGGGAGATATAAATGTATTGAAAAAAAAAAACAAATGATAAAGCAATTATTAATAATGATATTTATAGTATAAATATATAAATAGAAGATGGGTAAGAATGCGTATTTCTACCGGCTACAAAATAGGGGATTGTAGAATGGTATGTACGACTGTGGAAATAAAGCCAAGCCAATGGGATATGTATATTTATGGGTAGGTTAATTGCTATTAGGATATCTATGGAGGAATAATTTAAAAAAATTGGGTGTTGTAGGGCAAGAGAGGACAGATTGCTGGAAGGCCCCCCAAATAGGTGATGTTATCAGGTGTATGTAGGTAGGAAAGAGAAGATATCTCAAAGACCTGAATATTTAAATGGGGGGGGGGATTTTGATTGGAGGGTAATGTGAAATGTTTAATGGTGGTACGAATATTATATGAGTGAAGCGAACTGTAGGGATGTGAGGGAAGAAGAAAAAAAATGTAAAAAAACCTGTAATAGTAAAAGTAGAATTAAAAAACCTAGGATTATGATGGATGGGGGGGGGGGGGGGGGGGGGGGGGTGGGGGGAATTTATACCTGGGGGGGGGGGGGGTTTTTGAAGTATTATAGGGGAGAATGAGGTTTTTGGGATTATTTGGAGGGGGGGGTGTGGGGGGGGGGGTAAAAAGGGATGAGAAAGTGATGGGGGTAATGGTTGTATATTGGTAGTTGTTGAACTGTGGGGGGGGGGGGTATTGATGTGAGAAGTATGGTAATTGTGGGTATTGGGGAATTTAAATTGATGGAGAAAAAACCTGGGGGTAGTGGATATTGAGTAGGCAATGGGGACACACCACATGTTTGGGATGTTTGTTAACATATACAGATGGGACAAGATCACAAAGTAATTGCACACACACCTGACATGAAGCAACAGACTGTATACAGTGATTTTTGTTGGGGAATTGGGTGGGGGATATGATAACCCAACACCCGATGTTTAAGATGGTTGGGATTGACACACACCCACGACTCGTTTGGTTAAAAGTAGAAAAAACTTTAAAAAAGTAAGATTGAAAGGGGGGTTTTGTGTAAAAATGGTATGAGACCATTATATATCTAATAGATTAGGGGGGTGGGATGAGAAATAGAGTCACCCCATGTATGAAATAAAGGCATGGGAGTGCCAATTTGTGATGACAGTGTTAATGTTTTAAGATTATAGTGAAACCAGTGACCAAAAAATAATTATGGGGGGGGGACTAGTTGTAAAGTTACAGGGTTTAAGGAATTAAATTAAATTGGTTTAAAGTGATAGGGTTTAGTTATTTTGAATGGTTATGTATGTAGTTTTTTTGTGTGTGTTTGGGATGAGTGTTATGTTATTGATGTTATTTGTTTTTTTGTGTTTATGATTGGGGGGGGGGTTTTGTATTGGTTTTTTTGTGTGGGTTGTTTTTGGGTGTGGGTGTGGGGGGGGGGGGGGGTGGGGTGGGGGGGGTGGGGGGGGGGGTTTTAGTGGGTTGGGGGGGGGGGGGTGGGGGGATTGGGTGGTGTTGGTTTTGTGTGGGGGGTGGGGGGTTTTGGGTGTGGGGGGGGGTGAGGGTGGGTGGGTGGGGTGTGTATTGTATTTGGGGGGATTATGGTGGTTAGTTGTTGGGGGTTGCAGTTTTATTTGTGGGGTGGTATCGTAATTTATTGATGGGGGGTTGGGGGTTTTTTTTTTTTTTTTTTTTGGGGGGGTTGTAGGTTGGGGGGCGGGGAGGTTGGGGGGGTAGAGTGGTGGGGGTTTCCATGTTTGGGTCGGTAGGGTTGGTAGAGAAGGTGTGTGTTGATCATGTTGGTTATAGGGGGGGAGGGGAGAGTGTGATTTGTTTATGAATATTTTTATTGTGGGTGAGTTTGGGGATGGGGGATGGTTGTCGTGGGAAATTTTGAGGGGTGGGTTGGGTGTGGTTGGTGTCCCTGTATAGTTATGATAACCCAGAGGGATTGAATGATAAATGAAGTTTGAAAAGCGTCTGAAGATTTTAGGGTACATTAGGATCGTTACTTGATGATGCGAATCAACTACTCAACAATATGGCCTTATTAGCTATGTCCAAGTCCAGCATTAGATTGCAAGGTGCATTTATTTAAAAAATGGATTGCGTGGGATTTTCAGTAGGTCTGCGGAGCAGTGAGATGGTTTCCTACGAACACGTTGTTCACAAATCGTACCACCGATTCACAAAGGAATAGCAATTTCTGTCTCTGAATGGTGTTGGAGCGAGTTTCAATGCTGGACAGGCGGGTACTTTCATTGGCTAGACATCGTGTGTATCAGGTGACGAATTATGAATCTGGGCACATCAATTTAGATACCTGAAGATCAATAAGAAGTCAACGTGAGTGGATACAATCCGACAATCTACGCATCCTACGGAAGAAAGAAATGCAAGGACAGACTATAGTGCCTTCAGTTTGGAAAGCGTCATGATCACTGTCTTATGGGACATTGAAGGTATATATAAATAAAAGACAAAACAATTGCCATATAGTAGATGAAAATCAAGTTTCGCAATGCAGATACATTAAGAATCACAGACCGTAAAATTACTCAAATCAATACGTTTTTCGGCTATATCTATTAATTCTTTAAGTTCGGTCGGTATCGTGCCCGCCACAAAAGATAACATTCTCACTAAAGACATCGCTTGCAGCATCTTCTGCTTTTCTATACGACAATATGCTAAGCGACTAGATAGACCTCAGACACAAAGTCTGGTCACGACGGGGACCTCCAATCATAGCTGAGCAAACTGTGAGGTTGGGATATGGGGTCATTAGCTCATGAAGAACTACCCCATCCACCCTATAGATCTCACGACTGTGGTGAGGCAACCCTCGATTAGGCGATTTTCATCATATTTGAGTCACCCAAAAAACAACCTTAAACTAGTGCAGCTGAATCAAGACTGAACCAAGGTTGTGGACAAGGTTTACCAAGATGGGATGAAGGAGTGAAACCGATGCTTATGGAATCAAAGAATTTGTGGCTGACATGGACAAGACCCACTAAAAAGTCGTGGTACGGCCTAGGAAATACATGCCTTGTTACGTCGCGCTAAGCGACGATAAAGCCGATAGCAAACTGTTTTTATAACTACAGTTATATGAAATAAACTGCCTGATGTTTACATGAAATACCCATGTATATTGGTTAATAAACTTTTTTTGTCTCTTTGAGATAACAAAACAGCTCCTGAGCGTCGATGTACTATGCCACTTACATTTTGCCTGAAGCTCGCCCCCATCAGTATAACGTTTGATTGTTCGTTATAGACTGCCATATGGTGTGGGAACACTATATTCTAGGATGCATAGTACCCAATGAGGGTATATTTCGAGCTGAATTTTTTACCTGCTTCATTATGTTGTTCATACGATTATGCAAAATATTACATATAGCCATGTTGTATGCTGTCAATCAAATAAATGGATAAGAAGAATCTGAGAAAAAGACTTTTAGGGTTTGAAACCTACAATATGTTCTTGACAATAAGATGGGAAAGAGGGAGCATGTCACAAATTGTGAGGGGACCCTATACGTGAAATGAGGAAAAAGACAAACCCGCTTTAAAATCCATGGAAAGTGCAGGTGGATTAGGCGAATGATGGAATAAAATGGCTGTCTCTGATAGCGGAAAATCTTCTGCGTCTCCATCGACAACAGCATACTAGGACGAGATCTATAGTAGTCAGACAGGTCCCTAAACACACATATTATATAAAGGCATATACATATTAATCCCACAGCATCACGTGCATGCACATTCGAAGAGAAGACAGATAGGAGCCACATTTGTCAGAAACTATAAACAGATGAGTTTATATAGATATTCATAGTAAAATAGCGTACCAACGCAACGTGAATTTGTCCAAGCAGAAAACCAGCTTCCTAATTGTTCATTTGACCAAAGTAAATTCGCAAGAACACATAGACTAGATATATAGCTAAAGCCAGTATATAAATAGTCCAAACAAGACCTAATGAAGTGATGACATTGCTGACAGGGATGATGATAGCATCGCGAAATTATGAAATAAGACTCTAGGTTTAGCCCACAAACCGCCCGTTATCAGGCACAGACTGTAATGGGCGCCAATAAGAGTCAAATACATATGAGTTTAAGTTATAATATAATTTCTTCCCCAAAGTAAAAAGGTACTGATCAGATGTGGATTACCCTGAATCTAATATCAGGCTATATATATAGGTAGTAAGTTAGCAAGCAGCATTGCTCATTAAACGAACTATTAACGAAGTGAGTGAAGAGGGGAACCAAAACCCCAACCAGTCCCTCAGGTAACTACCTGTCCACTCAGATCAGAAAAATCAGGGGGCCGCTGTTGTGACGCTCTATCTCAAATAAAAAACCTGTTAAAAGATAAGAGGACAAAATATGTTCAAAGAATTATGGCCGCACGCTATGAGACACTCTGACACTGACTTAATCGTTTGCATATTAAACAACATGACCCAGTCTCTGAAAACAGGAACTCGTTTTTATGCATACCCAATATTGACGATCAAGAAGTGGAGCGTTCTCTTCAGTCATAGGACTTTATGTTCAGATTTTGAAGTTAGTGGTCACCGAATCGGTTTTTGAATAAGATCCCAGCAAGCGAACTGAGCATAGAGAGGTCAAAGATATAAAAAAAAAAAAACTCAAGGGTGGCCAAAAGTAATTTGGAGTACAAGACAAGTCAATGGTTCACATAACATGAGCGCATGTCAGATACTAACCTTGTCCAAGAAAGGAAATCGATTAATGTGCAAAAACTGACAGGATCTTGTAATAGCCTATTCTAGTTCATCGGCCGTACAGGGCATTGCATGGTATAACCTTTTGGAGTTTATTAATGAAGATCAATAAAGTCTAGTGCTACAAAACAGTTGCCCATTAACCATAAACATTTTGTACCCGATTTAGAAAAAAACCGTCAGTGGGATTAAGAGTACTTAATCGTAAAACACATATCTCCAGCACTCAACAGATTATAATAACCGATCTAACTCTACATCGAATTCAACACAAAAGCCTTCGAGTCGAGGTCCTCTGATCTGGCATGGAAGGTTTATCAAAAAATAAAATGTGCAAAATAAATGAGACAAATAAATTCAAAATTTTGAGATGTATACCAACATCAAACATAGATATTATTGAAGCACTATACAAGGACGGCAAAGCAGGTGCTGTTTTTTTTTTTGCCACAGCAATGCAACAATGGAGAACTTTATTTTTCAAAACAACGGTTAGGGAGTTCTGCCAGGGATTGTAATGCCTGTCTCCAGCAGATGCTTCTTTAAACATTCTAATTCTAGAACATATTGTATGCAGGATGCTTCTGCTCTCTACGATTAAGCATAATCAACCATATCAGAATGGGAGGGGCCGAACGCTCACTTGTAATCTAATCATACCTAACGGTTTTTGCTGATGATATTTTGATCTTAGATAGCTGGAGATTCAGAATTCAAGAACTTTCAAGTAACCTTACCCCTCTAGACTGAGAAAGTAAAAAGAACATAATGGGATGGGGAAATAAATATGAGAAAAAAGCATAGATTATTGGTGGAATATCCGACTATAGACAACATGGTTTGCCGACCAACATTACTGTAAATGGGGCTCAAACGTCTGAGATAGAAGGTTAAGTTGAAAGCGCGACCGGTTTAAATATGAATCTCGGGTCCCCACTATAATCTGCAGTGATGGGAAGATCAAATAAAGAAATCAAGATCAAGACTCAATGAGATGATGGGCCTCGAGCGCCATGACAAGGTTGAATGTTGATCTGTTGAAAAGAGGTTAACATCATGTTTTTCACGTGGTGAAGAATCCAATATATAACAAAATCCCCCCCTCCCCCCCCCTGTATCTCCTCCCTATTCTCTTGTATTGGAGTTGTTGAGGGCCTGGACACTCTACTGCAGGATACGGAGCCGAAAGTGTTCAGGTCAGTCTTTCGAGCATAAATGGTTATTAGAAATGTGTTTCAAGAATTTTTGCGCATGGGGTTGCTAAAAAGGAGCACTATAAACAAAATGGTCTAATGTTGAGAGTAATGAGTGTAAACACACCTATTGCAGTGCCAACAAGATACCACGTTTGGTCAATCAGTGAAACTGTCTGTGATACCCCCCCCCCTCCCCCCCCCTCCCCCAAAAAGGTGTGCCTGTGTTTGCCGGCATGTATACGTCGTCCATGGGAAACTTCCCTTTCGAAAAACGATCCTTCAGGGGACAGCTTCGAATTGGTAAGAACGGAGAAGAGGCAAGGCTAAGCAGAAAAATCATGAGGGCCTGATAACATCAAAGACATGGGCAGAGAACACGAGTTTCTCCACACTTGTACGCAATTGCTGAGAATATGAGAAGGCAGGTGGAGTGGAGGACCCTGTCTGTGCTATGCTTCCACCATGGACCGCCCAGACCGTTACCAAAAACCGCCTACGACACCATTTACGGTTATTTGGGTTGAGATGATGAGATGAGGTGGGGATTGAGGTATTTATAACTGTCTCTTCTCATGATGGGCACGCTTGCACTGTCAGTAACCCAGTGTTTACTTGATATCCCCCCTTACCTTGAAATCCCCGCCCCCCCCCATCCCCCCCCAATCCCCAATCATGAAATCCCACCCCCCATCCCCCCCGGCCCCCCCCCCGCCCCCCCCCCACCCAGTGGTTAATGATAGAAAATGGTCAATTCCCATTCCTCACAAGTATAGTCTCTTTACTACTAAAAATAAACGGTACCTACTAAACGAAGCGTAAAACGAAACGCGGCAGAGTTCTGGGTCACCCCTATTCCACTGCTTAAAAGGAAAAAAAGAGCAAATATATAAATAATTATACATACTAAGTATAGGAGGATATAACTTATATTTTAAAAAACTTGCAACGCGTAGAGCTTTATCATTAAAAAAAACGATAAAGTTAACACACTGTCCCCGTAGATAAGTTATATTATTAAAAATAGAAATGTCAAATAGCTCTGAATTTTGGAAATACATATAAAATATATGTTCGTACAATACTCATGAGACCATCTAAGCAGTTTATAATTTAGTATAGGAAAATATATCTCGACTGAGTAGTTAGCAGTTTACAGTTAAATTCATTAGCTACAATGTTTTGTTTAGCTGAGAAATATAATTTATCCTTTATCCTGCTTTCCGCTGTAACCTCGTCTCGACTAAAGAAGTATAAAAACTATTAAAAATAATCACTCCTGCAAACACAGAACTAGTTTAAAAAAATGAAATAATCGACTTAACACTTTTAAAACACTTCAGTTTTCTGTCACCAAAATACTAGAATATAGTATATAATATTTTACGCGTCACACAGAACTACAGGAGTTCGCATGCACCACCTTAAGAATTAATGCTTATATTATGGAAGTCTAGAAAGTTCGAGTTCGACAAATGTGCGAACAAACTGAGAACATTGGCTATAAACAGCTTATAACTGGTTCCACGGGGAGCGACCTGCTACTATGCCGAATTTAGAGAGTGAGAGACCTGGAAAATAAAGTTTCAAACCTCTGATCGGGGCCAATATCTTAAAATTAGACAAAGGGCCCCAACTTATTTTTCGCCAAGGAGGCGAAATTATCTCGGTCCCTACTCCTCACGTACCGCAACACTTACGTCAGCTTAACAACGCGGTGCGTCGTGTAACTTAAACTGCCAATACCATCGTACTGACCGAGAATGGTACGCGTGTCAGTGCAACTCTCAGGACGGGAAACCGGTCTGAAGCGCGGGATCGCAATTTCAATTTCACACTTCGGCGGCAAGTGCCTTAACACGAATAAACAGCGTAGTTCGCGCCGGACTAGTTCCCATCCGACGAAACTCCACGCAGGTTGGCAGCAAAAAGGTAGTACAAATTCGTTCCTGCCTGTCATGGTCCACGATGAGCGAATTGTGCCGATCCACATCAGGACCCCACGGGACGCCGCGCATGAGGGGGGGGCCCCAGAAAATCTGGTCGTGGCAGCAGCGAGCAGCTTCAGAACCGGGGAACCAGCAGCGTAATTTCTGGCGAGGAAACCAGTATACTTCCCAGCACTGTTTCGAACAGGCAGCGAACCCCCTGACATCTATGTAGATCGAGTTTTGTCCAGCATTGAGAAACAGAAAGACGTTAAAATTTCGAATGGGAAAAGAAAATATTATTCGCAAACTAACGAATGCAAAAAAATTATATATATGAAAAAGGGTAAAGTGGGGGGGTTGCAGAAAAAAATTAGATGGACTCCAGGAGGGAAGAAACAAGGAAAAGTAGTAGGACAAAGATAAAGTAGAACATGTAAAACAATGCACCCTATGTGACATATATATATATATACATACAGTAGGTTAATAATGAATTGTCCCACGAAGCCCTCTGCTATTGATTCGGCGGTTTGTTCAGGTAATTTCGTGGATTCGCTCATTGGCGCGAGATAAAGTGTAACTCATTTTTTGTCATTTGAGGACACCTCGCGGGTATTCGCGGCTATGCGCAGTAGGCAAAAAATTTGGAGACGCCTACCGCGCAGTAAGGAGAGGCTAGCTCCATGTTCTCGCAGCTTTCGTTGTGATTACACGTGTCTTTGTGGAGCATCTTTTCTTCCACGTTTTTGCAGTTTTGCACTGTTTTTGATTATGTTTTTAATTAATAATGGCATCCAAGCATAGTGCAAGTGTGTTGGCAAGTGTGCCTAAGCTCAAGAAGGCTGTGATGAGCTTCAGTGATAAGGTACGTGTGTAAGGTAAACTTCTTTCTGGGGTGGCTGTATGAAATTGTCTTTATTTTCACCCCTCCCACTAATTTGTAAATGAAGTTAGTGTGTAAATGTTTTTTTAAAATTTAGAAATGTTTGTATTCCCATGAGTGGATTTTTTAAAATAATAGTGTGTGTGTAAATATGTTTTGCTTGTGGGATTGTTGACTGAGTAGTGACAGGTTCAGTGTGGCGTGTAATGTGAGTGAGTGAGTATTGGAACATTGCCAATAGATTGTACAAACTGTCCTATTTAACAAAGAAAAACAGCGTACTAAAAGATGCCCATATATAATAAATAGATCTGGTATTTTACCATAAAGGTACTACAAAATGGATGAGTTGGTTGATGGTGATTGCGGTGGCAAGTGTTTTGTGTGAACACCAGGGTCCATCCAGTGACTCTAAACCGCGCCTTTTTTTCCGCCATAAGGATAATGTTGCCGTGTGGTCGCGGATTTCCGTATTTCACGGGGTTTTGGGTCAAGGAACATGTATATATATATATAAAAAATTAGTATATGGGGGTTATGTATATGGGGGGTTATAATTATATAAGATATATAGTAGAAGTATATGTAAATATATAGATATATATATATATATATATATATATATATCTATATATATATATATCCTACCCCGCATGATATCTACTACACAGGGCTATCACTGGCCCCCCATTATAATGCAGCTCTTTACACCCCGGACTCTGATGCACAGGAATGCGAATCGTGATGCAGCTGAATGAACTCACCCCCGTCCCTCCATGTCTCGACCCCTATAACTCCTTTACCCGTCTAACCACATGCATGGACTGACTACCTTGGGTCATTACTCCCAAGCTCCAGCTATCACAAAGTGTTTGTCATGCAGGGCGAAAATAACCCATTGTCGACTTATGGTAGCACCTCGCTTCCCCCGTACACCCGATGTTCCACAACTCCGCACAAGCCTGTGGAGGCAAAATGTGAAAGTCCCCCCAAGGAGTGAGACAAATTATTCCTAGTGTCGTATCCGTCGCACACAACTGAGACACCGGAGCTTCGAAAGTCTAACGAGCCCGAAACTTATTGCAATCCGGGAAAACCTTGGTCACCGAGTAACCACCAATGACCCCGTATGCTTGCCTGGATTTACAATCGCAGCGTCTGTGCTCTCCATAATTATGACCCGGTATATATATATATATACGATATAATATATGATATATCATAATACTGCGTAAATAATATATGCTATATAAATATATATATATAGTATATCATATATATATAGCGAGGCGTTGATCAAATGGAAACCCGTTCCCTTTCGTGGCATTATAACAACTATAGTGTAAGGGGTACAATCAGCAGGAGTAGTAAGAATGGTAAATCCAGAGCAGAATTGATATGAAGTAAGTCACTCACAAGGGGTTTCTTTAGAAATAGTCACCCATAGGCATAAATTCAGTACATGCATCGCCATTCTTGACTTGGGTAGCCCCGGCGGATGCCCGAGCCTCCCCGAGAAAATGACTTTGGTTGCTTATGACCCTCCATTATGCGTCACTGAGACGCCCTGAACGTCTGCATCGGATCCGAATCGTTACGTCCCTTTAGAGAGTTTTTTTAAGGGTTGCCGAACGAAATGAAATCACATGGTGACTAGACGGGGGCTGTAAGCTTGGGTGTGCTAAACTTATGCCTCCCCCTTTCCCTTGTGGGGAACCAAGGCTGATCCTGCACAATGTTCGCAAGATGTGGACGATGCTATTGTCAATAACTACCGATGTCACAGACCACTTGCGAAAGCATGCTGGCGATCGCTATGTAATCTTGATGGCTGTCCCATAATCCAGGTCTGTCTTAAGTGTTCACGTTTTGTAGCGGATGGCATTTGCACATTTTTCATGAGGTCGGGGGGGGGCCGATGCCTCTTTAAAAGTCTACCAAGTCCAGAAGCCCTGTCAATGTCATAAAAAGAACCCAAACTCGTCACCATACAATACCATTTCTTACCGGCATCAGATGCTTTGACTTGAAATTTTGGGGTTTTGGTGATCCAGGATTTTTCCATTGCATGCTCATCGCTGTTTTGCATTGCACGGCTTTCAAAGTGGTGGCACCAGCCTATCATTCGGCCTCCCCACTGAGGCGCAATCAAAAATGCCATGCAACCCTCCTCATTCGTAACGCAGCAGGTTGATCAAGCACCCGACGCACCCCCAATGCGTTTCTATTTCCTTATGTGATCGTCAGATCCGTGGGGACCCATTAACAGTGGACACTAAGACCTTGTTACCCCGACAAGTCTTTCAGGTTTCTTCCTAACCAGGATGTTAAAGTTTCTTTCATACATTCTGCTGCTGTTACTTCCGCTACTCTAGTTAAGATGAAATCGTCAGTCGGTATGCCATCAGCGCCTACAGGAATAGTGTGTGTTGTTGAGCATACACCTGGTTCATGCCTGGGGCAGTACCATTAACCTGCACCCCTCCGTAAATGTTGGGTCCACTGACTCCACCAGTCTTGAACTGGTTTTTGCCTGGCACAGGGCTCCAGGGGTTAAGCAGTGCCGTAAACACATTGGTCACGTGAGGGGGTTCCGGTACCGATACCCGACTCAGGATGGGTGCCTATGCCGTCATTGAAAGTTAGAAGTGTAGAGTGTGATTGTACCAGGCGCGAATCTGGTGAGGTTTAACTGTTCGTTGGTGCTGGACTGGAGCAATTTAAACCACGTCATAACCTTGTGTTCTAGACAAAGGCACCAATGCAGACTGCTGGAATCTTTGTTTACTCAATTTATTCAGACGTACACACTGGGACATACGAGTACATCATGGTATGTTGACATATCAATTTGTAGGTATACATAGCAGATCTGAAGTCATGACACATTCAGAAATAATGGGCACTACATGAATCAAAAGTAGTTCAATAGCAGCTCTACGATGATCAGGTTAATTCACGTAGCCATAACCGCTGTAGGAAAGTCTGTCATCTTTGTCGATACAAAACACGACCCTAGCGATACGAAGCACAATGTTCCATCTAGGTCGAATCGACATGAGATCATCAAAATAGGGTCTGGCAATACATGGAGTCCGAATTATACATTGTACCGTACCTTAGGAGAGTCTCTAACATAAACTATAGTAGAGATACCATCTCCTTTAGAAGAAAAACCACTTTCTGAATTATATTTTCTTAACAATCTACCAGCCCTTTGAAAAGTGCGTACCAGCCATTATCACGGTACATCGGAACTCATCACGACTTGTCAAGACAACTCATACTTCCGCTAGACCGGAATAATAAGAATCTAGCCCCGCCTACCCATCCAAAATATACAATATAGGACTGATTCTACTTGTACTAATAATATGTAATACATATGAATTCAGGCCATAAACACAATAAGCAAATTAATATATTTTCTGGCCCTAAAAAATAAGTACAAACGTAAGAGCAATCCATGCGCCGGATCAATATCAAGAACGATTACTCCTATAATCAAAAGTGTGAATCAAACATGGATTCTCTCGCTTTTACCATAGACAGCATTTTCATACACAAATGAATGAATGTCTATATTTTTCCCATATTAAATAGCCATATCGATTTTTGTAATATGTGCGTCAAAATATGCACGCAACAGATTACCACACCCCTCGGGAAAAAAAATGGTACATTTTTTTTTTGAAACACATCTAGGAGCAACATACAATAGGCTCACAACGCACCAATAACAATGCGCAGATGATAAGCATAAGTTTTATGACCTTAGAGAAGGTACTTCTCTAAGTATAAATATTTCCAGAGAGGTGTCACCAACGCATACTACAATATTAGCAATGACCCAATTTCCACATTAGTTTATACATAAATTTCATCTAAGATATCTTAACATCATGATCATCAAAGACGAAAAACATTGAAAGATCAGCGGTGAATAAATATCAATGAACCGCTAAGTAGTGTTACAATCAATATATGATATATTACATATGTGTACACATTTCAACATAGAAACAACTGTATCAAAGTTGTATAACAGTTATGAATCATGTGGGCATCTAGACAAAATATCTGCCATCACATTTTCTGACCCACGGATAGCTCGCACCGAAAAATGAAATGGCTGTAGAGCAATCGCGTATCGCGTTGATCTCGCGCGCTTCAGATTTTTACTCTGAATAGCCGTAAGAGCTTTCTGGTCAGTTTCCACAATGAAATGCGCGCCCAGAAGAAATCTTTGCAGTTTAAGGATTGACCAAACCATAGCCAATAATTCACGGTCTAGGACCGAGTAATTCTTCTCTGCGGCATTTAATTTCCGAGAAATATACATCACAGGATGCAGAGTTCCAGAGTACTCTTGCATTAGTGCAGCTCCAATCCCGGTGGATGAAGCGTCACTACGAAGAATAAATGTCTTATCCTTAGAAGTTAATACTAGGATAGGTGAAGTAGAAAACATAGTTTTAACCTTATCCAAAGAGGATTGACATTCTTGAGTCCAATGGACTACATTAGGAGACCCTTTCTTTAGCAAGGAAGAAAGAGGTGACATAATGGAGGACAGATTCGGGATGAATCGTCCATAAAATTGTATTAGACCTAAGAGACTTCGTACTTGCTTTTTAGTCTTAGGAATAGAAATGTTAAGTATCTTACTTGTATTATGGTCTTCTGTTTTTAGGAACCCATGACCAACACGGTGTCCTAAGAAAGATATTTCGCTAAAACCAATACATGCTTTCGATGGTTTCGCTGTCAGGTTATGCTCGCGTAAGATAGACAATAGTTCATTTATACCATTATAGTGATCGTTCCAAGTATCACTGAAAAGACAGATGTCATCAAGATACGCAATGACATCTGAGCGATGAGATAGGATTCGACGCATCATGCGTACAAATGTTGCAGGGGCGTTCATAAGACCGAAAGGCATGAAATTCCATTGGAATAGACCCCTAGGCGTCGAAAAAGCAGTAAACGGTTTGGCGTGTTTCGGATAGTGGAACTTGCCAATATCCCTTAGACAAATCGAGTTTAGTAAAGAAGTGAGAATTCGATAGTCTCGTAAGTAGCTCTTCTAGTAGTAAAGGCATAGGTTCAGCATCGAATTTAGTCACTTGATTCAATTTGCGATAATCCACGCAAAGACGTATGTTATTGTCTTTTTTCCGTACTATAACCATCGGCGAAGAATATGCTGATGTGGATGGTTCAATAATTTTTAACTCTATCATCTCATCTAACTCTTTCTCTACCTGTGCTTGAAAATGTATCGGGATAGGATACGGTCTGACTCTTATAGGACTATGGTCAGTAAGAATAATGTCATGTTGAATGACATCAGTTTGACCAGGAATGTCAGTAAGGACATCCTGAAATTGTTCTAACATAGTAGAAACTTGTTTCTGCTCTCCTGGAGATAATTCTGGAGAAATTGCAACATCTTTCCATGATTCATTAGAGTGAAGAGGAATCATTGGAAAAGGTAAATTTACATCCGAGAAACTCGTTTCCTCATCCTGTATTACTGACAGAGATGAGTACTGTCCATGTTGGACTGGAAAATCGTCCGTTGCCTGGAAAACAGGTTGTAAATAATCAGGACGTTCATGGAATTCCGTGAGCATGTTGATGTGGAAGGTTTTACGCTTCCCGTCAATATCGACGATATAGTCAACATCGGAAACTTTTGATATTATATCGTACGGACCTTTCCAAGAAATGAGAAGTCTATTTTCCCTACAAGGTAGCAAGACAAATGCTTTGTCACCTGGACAAAGTTGACGCAAACATCTCTTTTTATTGGCAAATTCCCTTGCCTTCTGTTTCGCAAATTCAGAAGAAGCAGTTGCCAATTTGCATGCTTCAATAATCTTGTGTCTAAGTGCGATGACATATTCATAAGAGGATTTTGTGTCATCGACAATATTATCAGCAGTTATAAGATCATGAAGTAAGGACATAGGACCTCGCGGTTTCGCGCCAAAGACAAGTTCAAAAGGGAGAAAATCCTGTATGTTCGTTGGCGACCTCTCTATATGCAAAGAGAGCCGCGGGTAAAACCCTATCCCAATCCTGAGGATGATCTTCTGTTATCTTACCTAGTAGGTTTTTTCAGAGTTCTATTCAAACGTTCCACCATCCCATTGGACATAGGATGATAAATACTACTCAGCGATCTCTCTATCTTCAGAGTCGACATTACTTGAGACATGGTATCCGATATGAGTTGGGTACCATGGTCGGATAATATTTCTGCTGGAAACCCCAGACGAGAAAATATTAACCAAAGAGCATCTGCGACATCAGCAGTAGTTATGCTCTTTAGAGGAACAGCCTCCGGCCAACGTGTGCACATATCAACACACGTCAAAATAAATTGGTGTCCTCTAGCAGACTTTATCTTAAATGGACCAATGATGTCTATCGCCATTTTTTGAAATGGCCGAATGGGAATGTCTGCAGCCTGAATAGGTGCATCATGGCGTGGACCTCTGGATTTAATCTCTTGACATACTTTACAAGATCGACAATAGATTCGTATGTCCTTATATTCACAGCAGGCCAAAAGAAAGATTGAAGAACTCTAGCTTTAGTACGGGAAAAACCCATATGTCCAGCACACTGCGAATCATGAGCGTGCTGTAAGATTTTAACTCTCATATTTTTTAGGCACAAGGATTTGAGAATGAATGGACTTAGCGGAGTCTTGTACCATACGTACAAGTACGCCATTCTTCATCGTAATCCAAGATTTACGATTTGTATCCTTATTCGGATCACCTTTTGTTGCCAGAGTAAAGAATTTCTTTAGAGTAGGATCATCTTCCTGCTGTTTGATAAAGGAATCGTGGGAAATCTCCAAGGGATCATCTTGGATCTGCGCATCATTATCTTCAGAATGTGAAGATTGTGGCATATTAAGAGCTTGAGCCCTAGTGATTACTGCATTAGCAGATTGCATATTAACATTTTCCCAATTAGAAATTTGCTGTGGAGTGCATTCTTTCACTCCATGAATGCGACCGATGATAAGATCAGCGATCGGATTCGGCAAGAGACATGCTTGCACCTCTCCTGTAAAGAAAGGCGTAGCAATATTGATAATGGCAGTGGAGTACTTCTCCAATGTGCCACCAAATGTTACACATTTGACTATATTGCCTGTAGCTCGAGAAGGATTTACGAGTGATTGCCTCACTCCAATGGTAGTGCACCCCGAATCGAAAAGAATTGATACCGGAGTACCATCTATTAGGCCCCTATTAAAGACAAGAGCACCCCTTCCATTATGCGCAATTGACGCATGGAGAGCGGGAAACGGGTGACCGCAGCTTAAAGTAGACACTGTGGTTGGATCGAATAATGTTTTGCATTGCGAACACTCAGATGCTCTAGCAAAATCGAAAGCGGAATTTGCTACACTGTTGGAGTCTTTTTTTATCATTATTCTGATTATCGGTGTCGTGGAACTCCTGTTGTGCAGAGTTAGCCTGGTAATACGAGTTACCATGTCTTTTGTGTTGTGATCTACCTCGGTTATAATTGTCTCTATAATTATTATTGCCTCTGTTATAACCCCTATTTGGGTTTGAATCATAATATTCATGATCATAATCATCACGCTCGTTATATTGAGTATCCCTGTAATATTGTTTCTGTTGTCTCCATGAAGCACTTGGGTAGTTCCTATAGCTACTCCCTTTCCGAGAATTTCTAACATTATGGGTACCCCTCGCGTGTCGAGGACTATCAGCCCGATTCCAGTTCTTCGAAGAAGAACCCTGATTTGAGTGGTTATCTTGGTTTTGATACTTATTCCAATTACCCTTTTTATCAAATTTATTTTTAGCTCCTTGGAATTTGTGTGAGTAATTCTGATTATATTCTGTTGCCGAAGCAACTGGCATACTCTCTTTAATGTTAGAGTTACTAAGAATCATGTCAGGGTGTGCCGTGGCATACTGGTCACAATATTCTTCCATTTGCTTTATTGTACCAGGTTTACGCTCATGTAAGAACTCTAGGAATGATTTATTTACAGAAGACATGACCTTGTCTCTTAGCAATAAATCCGTAAGACCATCAAATGTTTTCTCTGTTTTGGATAATTCAATCCATCGTGAAAGTGTAATTCGTGCTTTTGAGATGAAATCTGAGAATTCTACACCTACCTCAGGTCTCATTGTTTTAAACAAAAGACGGTAACCTTCCTCAGACAGCTGATATCTCTTTATCAAAGCTGCCCTAACAGCATCATAATTATCTTTGTCGGCCTCTTCAACAAAATATAACTTACTCAGAGACTCCCCTTTTAGATTTTCAGACAACTGATTCACATACTGTGATTTGTCAACATTATGAGATCGACAAGCCCGTTCAAATCTAGAAAGCCAAAATGTTATGTCATCACTGGTAGGGTTAAACGCTGGTACCTTGACCTTGTACACAAAGGGTTTACCATTACCACCAGATGCCTGATTAACATTACTCATACATGTCAATTTTAATTTCTCTAATTCAAACTCATGTTCTCTTATTGCTTTTCTCTCTTCAGCTTCTCTATCTAATCTTTTCTGTTCTGCAGCAGCAGCAGCTTCTAATTTTTTCTGTTCTGCAGCAGCAGCAGCTTCTAATTTTTTCTGTTCTGCAGCAGCAGCAACTTCTAATTTTTTCTGTTCTGCAGCAGCAGCAACTTCTAATTTTTTCTGTTCTGCAGCAACTTCTAATTTTTTCTGTTCTGCCTCAAATCTCCTTTCCTCCACTTGCATCTGCAATTTCTTAAGTTCAGCAGCAGTATCAGCTTCTTTTTCTAATCTTTTTTCTTCAGCTTTCCTTTTTTTTCCAGAGCTTTTTTTCTTCTTCTATTTGAAGTTTTCCCTCCCCAGCCGCATCTTTTTGTTCCTCAGCAGCAGCTTTCTTTTCTTCTACCGCTCATGCGTTGTCATATTGAGCAACATCCCGTTGTTCTAAGTCTTTTCCAGTCTTATCAAGAGATTTTCCTTGTGCAATGAAATAATCTAATGTAGACATATTGTCTTCTTAAATCAGAAACCTGAAAAAGTAAATAAATTACCCTCTTTCACGTTAATGAGAGACAAGTCTATACCATAGACTTAGTCTTAGTCCAAACTTGTATGGTTTATAATAACCAATGATAACTTGAGTACCTGTGGACAACAATAACTGTATCTCAAATACTGTGGGGACAAGCCTTACAAAGGTCTTGTATACCTCAATGTAATCAAAGATCACTTGAGTACCTGTGAAAAAAAATATTTCCCTTTACCAATCACTTTGGGAGACAAGCCTTACAAAGGTCTTGTACATTTTGTTTTATAACAATAACAATCATAAAGTACTGATCTGTACTATACTATCAGTGTATACCACTATACGTCATATGTCAACTAAAGACATTACAAAGGACAAACAAGAAAAGACAATATGAACACATTTGCAGAGATCAAATTAAATTAAATAGGAGAAATGAAAAAAATGATCACAGAAACCGTGATGATAACTGCAATAATAAAATGACAAGACAAATAACGCCACAGTGTATAAACATAAGGGTGTAAAAAAACTGAAATGAAAGGAAAGATGAGACCTACAATTATACAAACAAATCAAACAAAACTAAGGAACACAAAATTATTACCAAAAACAACGAAGAAAAGAACACCTCATCACAACTAACAGAAATAGCAGCAAATTGTTGCTAACAAATTTCCAATTAAGAAAATGTGTACCTATAGAATACTAGTACCAGACCAATGTCACTCGGCATACCTTGTACTAGTCACACAGAACATAAACTAATTTAATACATAACAAATAACATGTAAGCATAAATAGCATATAGCATACAATATAATTTATGTCATGAATGGAATGTGTTGCAGGTATAGTGTTGTAAAGCAGGCACAGTTTATTTTAATTCTAATAACTTGCCACTTTATTGAGTAATAGATTTAATTCTAAACTATTACACTGTCAATTTTTTTCTCTTTTGAGCATATGAAGATCCAACGATGAACTATGCACTTTATGTTCAACAACACTGTGATTCTTCTGTACGTTGAGAAATGTCAACAATACTGCTCCAGATATTTTCTACACTTGATACCACTGTCCTGTGTAATACTGTCTGTACAGCGAAAAAACTGTCAACAAGCGCTGACCTAGATACAGCATCCTATCGGTAATACAGGTCAAGCTGACATCGACTGTATAGCTGTCCTACTGGTGTGTTGATGTGTTCAAACAAATGTTCTTTCAGCTGTAAACTGTGATTCTCAACACAAAACTGCGTAAGCTGGACCCAGGAATCTGGCTCGCCACTGTAAAGTTTTTTTTTTCTTCTTTCCACTCTGTAAAGTGTCAGTCTGTATGCTCTGTAAGGAAGAGTGGTGTGTTGTTGAGATCAGGCATGCTCCAGTCTACCCAGCTGTAAATGGGTAACTCACCCTAGTCCTGAGTTAGGGAAGGCAAAGGCTCCAGGGGAAGCAGGCCCTAAACTTGGTCACTCCAACCGACGCAGGATGGTGTATGTATGAAGTAGAAGTGTAGAGTGTGATTACCGCGAATGGTGTACTGTTCGTGTGCTGACCAATATAACCACTCATACACTTGTGTCTACAAGGCACCAATGCAGACTGCTGGAATCTTTGTTTACTCAATTTATTCAGACGTACACACTGGGACATACGAGTACATCATGGTATGTTGACATATCAATTTGTAGGTATACATAGCAGATCTGAAGTCATGACACATTCAGAAATAATGGGCAGTACATCAAAAGTTCAATGTCATGATATATTATGGCCGCATTCCCCTATCTGACTAAACGCGTCAGTGAAGGCAGATCGGTAAATAACTAAAGTTACTTGACGTCCATAGTTTGTAGCATATATTATGAAACCACGAAAGAGGGGGTTTCTAGCAAGATTGAGATCTCCCTGTCACTGTCCGATAATAGGATAAATAATCTGTTCTCTTGGCAGTGATCAAAACATATGATGACCGAAATCTAACATGGCCGCCTCCCTGAGTTGTCGTTCACTCATTCATAGGAAGGAGAATATAAGCCAGAGTTAATTTATAATGGGTATATAAATGATTTCATAAATGTTTCCATACAGCTCTACGATGATCAGGTTAATTCACGTAGCCATAACCGCTGTAGGAAAGTCTGTCATCTTTGTCGATACAAAACACGACCCTAGCGATACGAAGCACAATGTTCCATCTAGGTCGAATCGACATGAGATCATCAAAATAGGGTCTGGCAGTACATGGAGTCCGAATTATACATTGTACCGTACCTTAGGAGAGTCTCTAACATAAACTATAGTAGAGATACCATCTCCTTTAGAAGAAAAACCACTTCCTGAATTATATTTTCTTAACAATCTACCAGCCCTTTGAAAAGTGCGTACCAGCCATTATCACGGTACATCGGAACTCATCACGACTTGTCAAGACAACTCATACTTCCGCTAGACCGGAATAATAAGAATCTAGTCCCGCCTACCCATCCAAAATATACAATATAGGACTGATTCTACTTGTACTAATAATATGTAATACATATGAATTCAGGCCATAAACACAATAAGCAAATTAATATATTTTCTGGCCCTAAAAAATAAGTACAACCGTAAGAGCAATCCATGCGCCGGATCAATATCAAGAACGATTACTCCTATAATCAAAAGTGTGAATCAAACATGGATTCTCTCGCTTTTACCATAGACAGCATTTTCATACACAAATGAATGAATGTCTATATTTTTCCCATATTAAATAGCCATATCGATTTTTGTAATATGTGCGTCAAAATATGCACGCAACAACCATTTGAACTGTCCCAAGAGACACAGCGAATTCCTCTGCTAGCGAGCTTAAGCTCCGACGACGGTCCACCCGTATTGCTGCATCAATCTCGGCGATGGCTTCTTCTGTCGCAACAATATGCACCTGACCTGGCCGCGGAAGATCTTTCGTTAACTGACGTCCTTCTCGAAACATTCGTGCCCAGTCTTTCACTGTAGTCTTAGACACACTTTTGTCACCATACACTGCTTTCATTCCGCGATGAATGTCGACTGGTCGACATCCTTCGGCTGTTAGGAACTGAATCACCGCTCGCTGATCGACCTTGGACGGATTCCGTATCACACCGGCCATTATTTTAACGGTCTGCAGCACAAACAATGAATACTAGGAGAATGAACACTTACACACTTGTACATGCGTATGTGCTTATTACGCCAGATGTGACGTCATCATGCTCCTCCTACAAATGTCCACTTGGCGTAGCACGGTCGGGTTTCATTTGAACACGCCTCGTATATATATATATATATATATATATATATATATATATATATATATATATATATATATATATATATATATATATATATATATATATATATATATATATATATATATATATATATATATATATATATATATATATATATATATATATATATAATGAAGCTATTAGTTACAAGAAAAGGAAACAAAAGGGAAAAAAGCAATGCTTGCAATGTTAAAAAGACAGAAAAAGGGCAGGAAAATAAACTTATGTGTTCTGTAGCTTTCTTTTATCTCCCCCGTATTATCTCCACTTCCTCGTGTTTTTTTTTATCTGCCAATTTATTTTGTTGTCATACCAATGGCAATAATGGCTATGGCGTAAATGCCCATTTCCTTACCCTGATGAAATAAAGATTTCGTTCGTTCGTTCCTTCATGATACCTCGTTCAAGATGACCCCCTTTCTGGGTGGGCTCGAAAAAAACGGGAGAGAGACACTGGGCGCATTAACGGTTAAGTCTTAGTGTTGGACAAAGCACCCTGTTGATGGCGTGTGGGGTGACATAACTGTTGAATAATTCACGAACCGGGTGTCATTTTACAGCATGCTTATTCATTCGCCTCAGCGTTTTCTCGTAACTACTGACTCTTGGCACGCGAGACGAACGTGGTACATGTTAACTCGCCTAGTGCTTACCATGGCTGGTGCTTATTTGCGTGTGGTTGAGGGAGTGACGATTGTAGTGGTGAAGGTAGATGTTGTGGTAGGGATGTTGAAGGTACTGATGGCGTAGTTTGTGACTAATGATGATGATGATGGTTCAATTCCTCTTTCGTTTCCTATGGAGCATAGAGCCACCACTGCAGCTAGACTCCTTGCAAGAAGCTTGCTTCATTGCACATGGTCCGGCAGAAGTTATTATGTAGCAATTATTTTTACAACATGAAGTTGCCAGCCCCATGCACAGCCTCATATTAGTGGCCTTATACGACATGCTTGAGGGAACAGTGCTTCTTTTGTGCTTCTTACTTTGTCAGCTTGGAAACCCACAACTTTGGGAACTACACGAGGTGATGATGATAATGATGACGATGATAATGATGACGATGATAATGACGACGATGATAATGATGACGATGATAATGATGACGATGGTAATGATGATGATGATGATGATGATGATGGTAATAATGACGATGATAATGATGACGATGGTAATGGTAATGATGATGATGGTGGTAATGATGATGATGATGATGGTAATGATGACGATGGTAATGATGACGATGATAATGATGACGATGGTAATGGTAATAATGATGATGGTGGTAATGATGATGATGATGATGATGGTAATGATGACGATGGTAATGATGACGATGGTAATGGTAATGATGATTGTTGCGTGATAAATTCTCGCAACATCGTTTTATTTCAATATCTGTTTTATAACGCAAGGGCAACAACTGCTTGTAATTTATAGTCACTTTTCTCGGTAAGCATTTGTCTTCTCGCGTTGGTATCGAATGCAGTTAACTTTTGAGCTGTGGTCATTTTTGCGCTGGACTGCGCATGACTTGTCTTGTTGTTTGTCGATCGGTTTCCGCCCACCACTAGTGGGAGTGAGCGATTTGGAATGGCGAAAGAGATGCCTCGTTGAAGAGGGGATCTCCGCTTTTTTTTGTTCTGTCAGGGATGTGTAGTCCTCTTATGGATATTTCGTTTAGTCGAGATAATACCTCTAGTGTTTTCCCACATGTCGGGAGGCGTGATATTTCTGTGTATTTCATGAAAGCAAGGTAAATTGACTTTTTCATTAACTCTATCGATTTTGGGTCGTGAGCGATTTCGATTCATAGCCTGTCTCCGAAAGTCGTCGTCACGAGATGTTCTTTCCCAGCTCACATGTCGCTGCATTGTACTGCATCGGTTGATGCATGTACCAAGGACCATTACTTGCTACTTTGTTAAATGAACTAGGTTTAGAAAACCTTTATTATCTAGAGGATATTCTTGAGGACATTATTTATACTTCGGCAGACGTGTCTGTCTTGCTGAAGTCAAACTAAGGAGAGTGAACTGATCTCATACATCTGGTTATCTCCTGGCTGTTATAGAAAAGGATGGAGTTTTTCACCTGACTACATTTACAGCACTTTGAAATATAACATGCATCTGACTCATCATTGTAATGCTGTCTACCGTTTATTGCTGTATTGAATGTTGCTGTGATAATGACTGTTTGATGTGCCTACACATTTGCGTAACCATTTTGTCACTGTGGCGTCCACAATAAATAATGAAGAAAAACGTCAACGGCTGTTTCAAGACTCATTGACTTTATACGTCGTGAGTTTACTGACGTCCTATGTGGATTGCCCTGTTATTGTTGCATGAACATTGTTTTGACTGAACACATCTACACACTACACAAAACCAGACATGCGGATGCCATCCATCATCATATGGCATCACGCATCATTTGGTGGCCATAAGCTGGTTTGATTCTGGTACTAGCAAACACGGGGTCCCTTACCCACTTCATTTTCAACAAGAATTCATCAGCATCCTTCAAGAAATTAACATTCTTCAATACAGTCAACATCTTCAAAATTTTCAAAGTACTCGGCGTTGCCCGGTAAAAGTCAAAATTTCATTTTTTTGACGGAAACAAGAATTTGACAGTACCCGGCGTTGTTACATGTTGCCGGATAACTCGGACTGCTGTTATCTTTTACGCAAGTCAAGCAAGTTGCTGCTGTCAAGGTTCCAGTGCTGTCGTTTTTTGAGAAGGTCAAGTGCCGGTTGAAACGGGTTGTTTTCTGAAGAAGGCCAAGTACCGATTTCCATCAACTTACTTTTGGATTAGAAGGTCAAGTGCCGAAACAACTCAACACACAGTATTTCAGAAGCTCTTGTACCATCGTGTTAGCAGTGGAAGCAGTTCAGATGTGCTCATCGTTGGAGCTTCGCTCTTTAGGACGTTGATTGACATCCGTTTTTTCTGCTGTTCTACGATTGGAAGCCTTTAAGTTAAGTGGCCTGTTTGTATGTAAACTGTGCCCTTATACTTCTGCTGAGTCTTCTGTGTATCATCTCATTCTATATATTATATGTCTATATGTTATTTGTATATTTATATGTTTATATTTCAGCGGGTTCTCGGTTGGGTGGTGTCTCCGTTAGATTATGCCACGTCATAGAGGTCGTCTATTGTGAGCGTTTTCTGTAGGGTTTGCAAATTTCCGATACTGGAATTTGCTAAGCGACTTCTGTTGCTATTTATGTTAGCTGTGATGACATGTTTTAATATTGTTTTCGTTATTATTTCACATTCTTTAGTTTTGTTGTGATTTGTTTGTATTTGTTAGCCTACTCTTGTCTATAATTTAGTTTCATACAACATTTTTGTTTATACACTGTGGTGTCATGTATTTTGTTTAATTCTATCGCAGATATCGTCACATTTTTTGTGATATTTCATTAATTTCTGCTTTATTTTTAGTTGATTTCTGCGAAAGTTTTTGTATTGTTGCTGATCTTTGTTATTGTTTACATTGTTATTGTTTACATTGTTTGTATTGTTTACATTTTCAATGTTTACATTCTGCATGTGTTTACATAGTCATTGTTTACAGTTATAGTAATTAGTTAATGGGCTATGCTAATGCACTGTTACTACTATACTGATGATAAATGAATGATGAATAGTGTCGTGCACTATTGAATGAGAAGTGCACTTATGATCAAGAATTGAGTGCTGATATTTCATATACAAGTTCTTTGATTGGAGACTTGTTTCCCACAGAGACTGGGATAATATAATGTGATGTGAATATACAAGTGCTTAATTAAGACTTGTTACACTTAGGTTTGAAATAAATTAGTTAATTATTTCAGGTTTTGGACTCATATGTTAGACAACATGTCTACATTTGAGCACTTTATTGAGCAGGGTAAATTGCTTGGGAAGACTGGTGATAAGTTAGAAGAATTTGCAACTGCTCGATATGATAAAGCAATGGAAGCTGAACAAAAGAAACTGCATATGGAAGCTGAACAAAAGAAACTGCAGATGCAGGTGGATGAAAAGAGATTCCAAATGGAAATGGAAAAACAAAAAAGGGAATCAGAAGCTGAGGAGAAAGAAAGCTCCAGCTACAGCTAAAAGACTTCAAAAAGAGAGGCTGAGAATAAAAGACTTGAAAAAGAAGCTGAAAATAAAAGACTTGAAAAAGAAGCTGAAAATAAAAGACTGAAAAAGAAGCTGAAAATAAAAGACTTGAAAAAGAAGCTGAAAATGAAAGACTTCAAATGCAGGCTCAAGCTGAAGAAAGGAAGTTACAGAGAGAGTCTGATGAGAGGAAAGCAAAAATGGAACATGAAGAAAAACTCTTAGCTTTAGAGTTGGAGAAATTGAAATTGACGAGCATGAGTAATGGTAATGATTCAAACAAGGGTTCATCTTCTGGGAAGGCTAATAATGATACTTTTAAGATTAAGTTACCAACATTTAGTCCTTCCAGTGATGACATAATGTTCTATCTGGACAGATTTGAACAAGCATGTACAGCTCATAACATAGACAAAGCAAAATATGTTTATCAGTTATCAGGGATACTGACAGGTAAAGCTCTAAGTATATTAAATATGGTGGATGAACCTGACAAGAGCAATTATGAGGTTGTCAGGGCCGCTTTGTTAAAGAAATATCAGCTTAACGAAGACGGCTATCGTCTACAATTTAAAAACATGTTACCTGAAAATGGAGTTGAATTCTCCGAGTTTATTGCAAGAATACGCATTACTTTCTCACGATGGGTTGAACTATCTAAGACGGAAAAACTTATGAAGGACTTATGGACTTAAATACTTAGAGACAAAGTCATGTCGTCTGTCAATGAGTCTTTCCTTGCTTTCCTTCATGAACGTAAACCTAAAACAATAAAAGAAATGGAAGATTTCTGTTGCCAATACGTAACTGCGCACCCACACATAACCATGGGTAACTCTAAGGTGAAAGAAGGTTTACCAGTTGCTTCGGCAGCTCCGTATGGTCAAAACTTTGCTCGTAGATCCCAACAAAATTTTGATAGAAAGAGTAGCGGTAATTTCTGTCAAAATCATGGAAATCAATTTCATGGTGATTCTTCTTCGAAGAATTGGAGACAACCTGATAGTGGTCGTTACTATCACCCTAATAATTATAAGCATTTCAAAAGAGGATATGGTAATAGAGGTTATTCCTGCCGAAGACCTCAGAACCAAACAAATAGATGTTCGCATCAATGTGAACATGATAGTAATCGTGGAAACTGGAATTCGAACCAGTATAACAATTACAATAGAGACAATAATAACTGCAGAGATAATAATAACTCTGATAACTTCAGAGGTAATAATAGTCGGGGTAGATCTCAACACAAAAAAAAAGAGATATCAGCAGGCTAATGCTGTACAACAGGAAACTGAGGGAGCCTGTAATCATGTTGTTGATAGTAAAAACTTTGACGCTGTCACTAGTTCTGCTTTTGACTTTGAGAGAGCAAACAAATGCCCCCAATGCAGTACTTTATTCGAACCGGGTACCATAACTACTTTGAGTTGTGGTCACCCACTTCCCGCTCTCCTGCTGCTGTTGCGCATGACGGGAGGGGTTCTTTAATTCTACATAAGGGTCTTGTTAATGATACTCCGGTCTCACTACTTTTCGATTCCGGATGCACCACTATTGGTGTTAGACAATCGCTTGTAGATCCATCTTGTGCTACAGGAAGGGTTATTAAATGTGTCACATTTGGCGGCACTCTAGAAAAATATCCTACTGCTGTAATTCGCATTGCCACTCCTTTCTTTACTGGAGATGTGCATGCTTGTCTCTTACCTAATCCTATTGCGGACCTTATTATTGGTCGTATTCACGGAGTTAGGGAGTGTACCCCACAGCAGATTGCTGCTTGGGAAGATAATAACATGCAAGCTACAAATGCAGTAGTTACAAGAGCACAAGCTCTACAAACACCCGAAACTTCACTGAATAGTGATAATGAAGTTGATAGCCAAGATAGTCACTTAGTAATTACTCGTGACTCTTTCATAAAATTGCAAGAAGAAGATCCTTCTTTAAAAAAATTCTTCGTTCTTGCGAAGAAAGGTGATCCGAATCAGGATACAAATAGAAAATCTTGGATTGCAATGAGAAACGGCGTACTTGTACGTATGGTACAAGATTCGACTACGTCGGCACATTCGCAAATTCTTGTTCCCAAGAGCATGAGAGTCCAAATATTACAACATGCTCATGACTCGCAATGTGCTGGACATATGGGTTTTGCCCGTACGAAGTCGAGAGTCCTTGCGGCTTTCTTTTGGCCTTTTGTCAATAAGGACATTCGTATTTACTGCCGATCATGCAAGGTATGTCAGGAGGTCAAATCTAGAGGACCACGACATGCTGCGCCTATCCAGGCTGCTGACATTCCTATTCGGCCGTTTCAGAAAATGGCCATAGATATTATTGGCCCTTTTAAGGTCAAGTCGGCCAGAGGACATCAGTTTATCCTTACATGTGTCGATATGTGCACACGTTGGCCAGAGGCTATTCCTCTTAAGAGCATATCTACTACAGATATCGCAGATGCTCTTTGGTTGATATTTTCTCGCTTGGGGTTCCCCAGAGAAATATTGTCAGACCATGGCACTCAACTCATATCTGACACTATGTCACAGGTAATGTCTACCTTACATATTGAACGATCTCTCAGTAGTATATACCATCCTATGTCTAATGTGTTAGTTGAGCGTCTGAATAGAACGCTCAAGACTTTGCTTGGTAAGATAACTGAAGATCATCCTCAAGATTGGGACAGGGTTTTACCCGCGGCTCTCTTTGCCTATAGAGAAGTCCCTAATGAACACACAGGATTTTCTCCCTTCGAACTTGTCTTTGGCGCGCGTCCACGCGGCCCTATGTCTTTATTACACGATCTCATCACTGCCGATGATATTAGCGATGAAACTCAATCCTCATATGAGTATGTCATTGCTCTTAGACAAAAGATCATTGAGGCATGTAAGCTAGCAACTGCTTCATCAGAAATTGCTAAAGAGAAGGCAAGGCAGTTTGCTAACAAGAATAGATGTCTACGACAACTTTGTCCAGGTGACAAAGCATTCGTCCTACTCCCCAGTAGGGAAAATAGACTTCTTATTGCATGGAAAGGTCCGTATGCAATAGTCTCTCGGATTTCCGATGTTGACTATGTGGTCGATATTGATGGAAAGCATAAAACTTTCCACATAAACATGCTTTCGGAATTTCACGAACGTCCGGACTATTTGCTGCCTATTTTCCAGGCAACGGATGATGCTCCTGCACCTCACGGTCATTATTCATCCCTGTCTGTCATTCAGGATGAGGAAGCTACCTTCTCTGATGTCAACCTTCCCCTTCCAGTGGTTCCATTACATTCCACGGAATCTTGGAAAAACGTTTCTGTTTCTCCTAATCTTTCTGGTGACGAACATCGACAAGTCTCGTCGATGTTACAAACATTTCAGGATGTTCTCACTGACATTCCTGGACACACACAGATGTCATAGAACATGACATAATTCTTCCGGACAATAATAATCCAATTAGGGTTAGGCCGTATCCTATTCCTATACACTTTCAGTCGCAAGTGGAAAAGGAATTGGATGAAATGATTCAATTAAATATAATTGAACCATCGACTTCACCATATTCTTCTTCCATGGTTATTGTCCGGAAGAAGGATAAGAACATACGAATTTGCGTTGATTATCGCAAATTGAATCAGGTCACAAAGTTCGACGCTGAACCGATGCCTTTGTTAGAAGATCTACTGATTAGACTTTCTAATTCTAGATTCTTCACTAAACTTGACTTGTCTAAAGGTTATTGGCAAGTGCCTTTAGCAGAGCATGCCAAACCTCTTACTGCTTTTTCTACACCTAGGGGTCTATTTCAATGGAATGTTATGCCTTTTGGTCTCATGAACGCCCCTGCCACTTTCGTTCGCATGATGCGTCGAATTCTGTCACATCGTTCGGATGTCATCGCATACTTAGATGACATCTGTCTCTTCAGTGATACCTGGGAAGATCACTATTTAGGGTTATATGACTTACTGTCCACTCTACGTGAGAATAATTTGACAGCAAAACCTTCTAAAGCTTTTGTTGGTTTTGGTGAAATCTCTTTCCTGGGTCATCGTGTTGGTCATGGTCTCTTGAAGACAGAAGACCACAATACTTCCAAAATACTGAACATCTCTGTTCCTAAAACGAAGAAACAAGTTAGGAGTCTCTTAGGTTTAATTCAATTTTATGGGAGATTTATTCCAAATTTATCTTCGATCATGGCACCTCTCTCAACATTGTTGAAGAAAGGTTCGCCTAATCTGGTCCGTTGGTCTGAAGAATGCCAATCTTCACTAGACCAAATCAAGAATATATTTTCTTCTCCTCCCATCTTAAGATTACCTACTCTTGATAGGACTTTTGTTCTTCGGAGTGATGCTTCATCCACTGGGATTGGAGCAGCACTGATGCAAGAATATGCAAATACTCTGCATCCTGTTATGTACATTTCTAGAAAACTAAATGCGGCAGAGAGAACTACTCGGTTTTAGACCGTGAGTTGTTAGCGATGGTTTGGTCAATTCTAAAACTACAAAGATTCCTCCTGGGCGCACATTTCATTCTAGAGACTGATCAGAAAGCTCTTACAGCTATTCAGACTAAGAATTTGAAGAGTTCGAGATCCACTCGATATGCTATAGCTCTTCAACCTTTTCACTTCACGGTACGAGCTATCCGTGGTGCGGATAATGTGATGGCTGACATTTTGTCTAGATGCCCACATGACTCCAACTAATACTTCTGTCCTATATTTCTATATATTACAGAGTCATAACACACCTATATTTCTACAATAGATTAGCACATCTGTACTTACTTTATATGTACACACTATCGTGCTTTGTTGTCATCTTCTTCTGTTCGTTTTTTTAAAATGATAGAGGAGGACTGAGTAGTTAATATAAGGGCCGTTAGTTTACTAAACAGCCACAATTATTAATAATGTATTGTACCTTATAAGCATATTAGTTATTAATTAGCATTATATTGCTTGTACTTTCTCAGAATGTCATTGTTGAGCTGAGGACTTACCTTACGAGTTCTAGATTGTGTACTTACCCTCGGAATACCAGAGCATATGTCCTGGATCGTCATGTAGTTTAACTTTACTATGTACTTATGTCATTACATGTCAAAGAATGTACTATTTAAATTTTCCTATCAGATTTGTACATCCATTTTTAAAGACAATATTAGAGTATGCTGTTTAATGATGATTATAGTAACTTGCATACGTATATTGTGTTTACATGCTAACGTGATGTGTGTTGGTGACACCTCCCCGATGTGAATATTTTTTGAGACATATTTATTTTTCTGTTGAGGTATATCCTCACCAGACACTCTATAATTAGCCTATTGTTTGGCAATTTAATTAATTATCAGCGCATAATTCGTGCGTTTTGAGCCGCTTATCTCGCTTGATCTTTTATATTGAAAAAAAAAAAAATTATGTTCCACATTTTTTTTTTTAATCGGGAGGAGGTGGTGATATGTTGCGTGATAAATTCTCGCAACATCGTTTTATTTCAATATCTGTTTTATAACGCAAGGGCAACAACTGCTTGAAATTTATAGTCACTTTTCTCGGTAAGCATTTGTCTTCTCGCGTTGGTATCGAATGCAGTTAACTTTTGAGCTGTGGTCATTTTTGCGCTGGACTGCGCATGACTTGTCTTGTTGTTTGGTCGATCGGTTTCCGCCCACCACTAGTGGGAGTGAGCGATTTGGAATGGCGAAAGAGATGCCTCGTTGAAGGGGGATCTCCGCTTTTTTTTGTTCTGTCAGGGATGTGTAGTCCTCTTATGGATATTTCGTTTAGTCGAGATAATACCTCTAGTGTTTTCCCACATGTCGGGAGGCGTGATATTTCTGTGTATTTCATGAAAGCAAGGTAAATTGACTTTTTCATTAACTCTATCGATTTTGGGTCGTGAGCGATTTCGATTCATAGCCTGTCTCCGAAAGTCGTCGTCACGAGATGTTCTTTCCCAGCTCACATGTCGCTGCATTGTACTGCATCGGTTGATGCATGTACCAAGGACCATTACTTGCTACTTTGTTAAATGAACTAGGTTTAGAAAACCTTTATTATCTAGAGGATATTCTTGAGGACATTATTTATACTTCGGCATGCGTGCCTACACATTTGCGTAACCATTTTGTCACTGTGGCGTCCACAATAAATAATGAAGAAAAACGTCAACGGCTGTTTCAAGACTCATTGACTTTATACGTCGTGAGTTTACTGACGTCCTATGTGGATTGCCCTGTTATTGTTGTATGAACATTGTTTTGACTGAACACATCTACATACTACACAAAACCAGACATGCGGATGCCATCCATCATCATATGGCATCACGCATCAATGATGACGATGGTAATGATGATGATGCCGGTTGTTGCGGCGGAGATTTTGAAGATAATAGCTGTGTGTTCGTCGTGGTGAGACTAAAGGTGATGAAGTTTTAATTGTACTTTTGGAGGTTTTGATGGAATAATCTTGATTGTGATAGTAGTGGTCATTGTTATGGTTGTGAAATGGATGGTTCTACTACGTTTGAGCCGGGATCGAGATATTGTATTGGTGATATGTCATGATGCACTAGATTGCTACACAGTGTCTTCCTTAAAATTGTTTAAGTTCGTCTCAAATTTCATTTTCCGATTCTTTTTAGGTCTCCCACTATTTCTTTTACTTTGATTATTCTCGAGAAAGGAATGTCTTGTAATGCTATCAACAGGTTTTCTCAGCATGTGTCCACTCCAAAGCCAGCGGTTTTCCACAACTCTTTTTCTGTTGATGTTTGCCTGGTTCTTCTCATCAGTTCCACATTGGCCATTGTCATACCACTATGATCATTCTATGATGCACAGACATGTGCTTAAAGATAAAAGACAACGCGTCCAGGGCTAAAAGGTAACATATCCAGATATAAAAGATAACACGCCAAGAGATAAAAAGTAATATTCCCATGGATAAAAGGCTACTCATTTAGAGATTAAAGATAACAAGCTCAGAGATAATACGTAATACATTTAGAGATAAAAGGCAACCCGCCAGAGATACAAGGCTATGCGCACAGAGATAAAAGATAACCCTCCCAGAGATAAAAGTAGCACATTGTAACGAAATCGTTCGTCCTCTTTTTCTTTTCTTCAATCCTCTCCGGCAATGTTACTCGACCATTCCTTCAAGTTGCTCAATCTTCCAGTTTTGTTGTTTACACTTTCATCTGTCGGGGTTATCTTGTCCTATCTTATCAACCATCTGGGGTTACCTGACCGCTTGACCGGTTCTGCAGCCTCACCGGCGCGTTTGTTTGATTAATGGTCAACACTAGACCGATTAGTGATACATATTTCCTTTGCTCCGGCTGAGAAGTGGTGACAAACCTAGATGTGAATCGAAGAATGCAGATAACAATCGTTTGATTCGTGAACATGTCCGGAAAAAAATGCCACAAAACCATGTTGTTCGGGTTTTCCAATATGGATAACAGGTGGTATTAGACGAGATTGTGTTGTGCAGACATGACCAGATAGAGAGGAGTGGATTACAAGAAATTATGTAACAATTCCGGCAGATGGCTTTTTTGAAATAAACAACTATGAGAAAGTAACATCTTGGAAGAGATTATCAGTGATATATCGGGGATGAAGTATATTTGGTAAACATGACAGGTGACACGGAAGTGGCAAGACCTTATATGGTCATGAAGTATGCAGATGAGTTTGAAAATAACATGTAAGGGGAATATCTTGTGTCGTGATGTAGTAAGGCTCTACATGAGGGTGGGGGGTATGTCACAAAATGGGGCGATCATCATCCATCTCTCTTTCACTCTGTCAGTAATCTGTTACATTGTTATATACTGATTACTTTGCATGCTTTCAATTGTCGCACTTTTCTTTCTTTCTTTTTCTGCTAAGTAGTAGATATTTGAGTTTGTCGAATTGATTGACACTCCCTGTAGGTGATAATAATCACATTTGTTTGACGCTACCAAGATTTGCTGAGATAATTACTCGCAGGAGCGGCGGATATAATACATCACAGTCGCAAGGGCGCGGCACAGCTTTGCTAAGATTAGCACAAGATCTCATGCACGCGGGGGAAACTTATGACACAAGCCGATCTGTCTGTAAGTTTGACACAAGGGCAAGCGGAAGTTTACATCCCATTTTCAGAAAAAGTAATGTTTGAAAATTTACACTAGATGAGTCATGCAAAAGATTCAAATCAAATTGGCTGATCCTTTGAGGCGCGCATAACGAACGCGTTGGAAGGCAGTGAATATAATCTGACCATTTTCTCAAGCTACTTCACTTGAGAAATCGCTTGCCAAAAGACACCAGACTGCCAGAGCGAAGCCTAGAATTCAGAATTTCTTATCAGACCGGACCATTTTATTTGAGAATTTCGGAAGGACTTTCAAAATAGCCTAAGAAATCTCTTTCGTTCTAAATAAGGACAACCGAAATATCTGAGGAAACTGAAGGAAACACACAAAGTCAGAGAGGGAACTTATTAAATTAACGACACCCCAGACGCGTGTAAGAGGCCGATTCAAGTCTCTTTTATTCATCTAAGCACCAAATCTGTGAGCCAGGATTAGCGTACGTTGTGATTTACTTTTCATATTTTATTACTAACATATGAACTAACATATATAAATATGTATATATTCCAATGTGAATTTTAATATGTGACACTCGTTAATGTATGTCACAGTCATTTGAGGCTGGCAACCTCAGCGTATAGAATAATGATTTCGTGAACCACCACTGCACGGGCTGGTGATTGCTTTATTGCTAGTTTCAAAAAGAGAACTAAAAGCAAAAGTAGTTCCAGGTTCCATATGGAGCAGGGAGGGAAAGATGAAAGAAATGATGTACATTCTAAGTATAATACTTACATTTTCGAAGCAGTGTAAATGTCCATATAAACATATTCACTTTAAAATTAATGTAAGTTTTCAAGCTTTAAACCAGTGAAAGTGTCGATGTGAAAATATTCATTTTAAAGTTAATGGAAGTTTCAAACTTTTCAATCAGTGTAAATGTAAATGAAAACATATTCAATTTACATTGTGAACACTTTTCAATCAGTGTAGATGTATATGTAAACAGACTCTATCTGTATTATTAACCTTTTCATTTAAATGTCATGTAAAGCTAAAGCTATTCTATTTAAATGTAAAGGAAGTTTTATCCCGAGGGATGAAATTTAATTCTCATCGAGGGTAAAGTCTGAGTTAATTGGGATGGGGGTATGGGAAGAAAGGAACCCATAACTATGGGTTGGAAAACGCCATACTCAGAAGAGCGTTTCGTTCTATTCTTTTACCATAGTTATTGGTGGTACCAGCAGAAAGTGCTATCTCTGGAACAAGAAGGAAAAAGTGGCCTAAGCTTTAAGACGAAGGACCCACTTGACATTTCTGGGAAATGAGCTACACCCGACAACCTTGACTAGGGACGAGCGTGAGCAGTGTGAAAAGAACCAACCCATAAGAAGGAGCAGAACCGTAACTGGCAGCTAAGTTCAAATCTATGCTTTCACTTGAACTTCTTGTAACATGTCACAATCCATAACGACCGAGCTGGTAACTTTTCTTGATCCTTAACTATTCAAATTATTTTTCAACTGTTAAAACTTAAGTGATTATATTCACCGCTAAAATCAAATTGTGGAAATTTATTACCCAAACTGAGAACCGTACTTTTTCTTGACTGAAAAAGGTTGATTTCACATTGTGGTTTGGGAGGGCAAGTTAAAAAAAAAAAAACGTTCCTCGTGCATTCATAGTTGACACGCTTACGACAGACCGGCCCCCAACCCCCCCCCCCCCCCCGTATTTTAAGTTTATAAACCAATAAACTTACTTACTTACTTACTTAGTCGTTCCCCTTCTACCGTGAGGTGTAGAGGTTTGGAAGAGAGAGCGCCAGACCATTCTATCAGCTGTCTTCTTCCTGGCCTGGTTCCATTCTAGTCCTCGGTCCTTCAAAGATTGTCTAATGTTGTCCTCCCAGCGGACTCTGGGTCGTCCTGGAGGTCTGGATCCCTGGCTCTTTGTTTCCCATGCTTGTCGTGGTAGCCGATCTTCTCCCATTCTGCAGACATGGCCAAACCATCTTAGTTGGGACTGTTCTATTTGGGTCTGCAGCGGATGGGATTTTAGGCCTTGACGGATCGTCTGGTTGCGGACCATGTCTCTTCTTGTTACTTCAACCACTTTCCTCAGATACCTCATTTCTGAGGTTTGGATCTGGCTTTTGTGGGTTGTAGTCATTGCCCAAGACTCGCATCCATATGTCAAGACTGGGACATAGGTGGAGCGGTATACAGCCATCTTCGTTTTCTTACCAACCTCTTTCTTGCTGAGGAATCCACGATTTATGGCCTGAAAAAGTCTCCCAGCCAACTCTTCTTTGATGCCTCCCTTTCGGTCTATAATAGCTCCGAGATATTTAAAGTGGTCGACCTGCTCCAGGACCTGTTCTCCCAACTTAATCTGATGTCTTCTTTCTTCTCGTGATATCACCATGGATTTTGTTTTAGAGCTGCTTATGACCATCCCTCTCTTCTCCAGCTCTTCCTTCCAGACTTGCAGGTTGGATTGGAGATGTGCCTCTGATTTAGCAATCAGGGCAACATCATCAGCAAATGCCAGCTCCGAAATATAGACCTGTCTCATCTTCCAGTACCCCACTGAATACTTTTTTGTTCTCTCCTTACATGCCTTGATGACATCGTCCATAAGGAGTATGAAGAGGTAAGGTGATAGGATATCACCTTGTCTTACACCAGTGGTGGTCCTGAACTCTTCTGACTTATGGTTTGCTGTCCTCACATAATTTCTGCAAGACTTGTAGACGCTCTGTATAGCATGAATCAGAGGTGCTGGAATATTCTTCCTTGCCAAACAGTCCCAAAGTTTGCTCCAGGGGACCCTGTCAAACGCCTTTTCCAGATCTATGAAACAAAGATGGATCTCACTCTTATACTCAAGGGCCTTTTCACTCAAAGAGTAATAGGTCGCCTGATGCTCCCATGTACTTAACCATTTCTGGTGTTATACCATCATGCCCTGCTGCTTTGCCCATCTTGATTTTCTCTAGTGCTGCCCTCAGTTCTTCCATCTTTATGTCATCTTCACCATCATTGGTTTCCTCTTCTGTGTCAGTGGTTATCATTTCTGATGCTTCATCATGCTCACCATCCAGGAGTTCTGAGAAATATTCTTTCCATCTTTCCATTACTTCCTTCGGGGCAGTAAGCAATTTGCCTTGCTTGTCCTTTATAAATTTGAGAGGGCATTGTTTTTCTTTCCTCATGTTCTTTAGGGTCTTATAGAACAATTTCTGGTTTTCTTGTGCATCTTTTTCTAGCTTTTCTCCAAATTCTTCCCAGGACTTCTGTTTTGCTGCTAGCACTTTGTTCTTTGCTTCTGTTCTGAGTGTCACATATTCTCTATATTTTTCCATTTGTCCTGTTGTGTTTTTAGCTCCTAAGTATTGTTTCCATGCCATTTTCTTCTCTCTTATTTTCTCTTTGACTTCCTCTGTCCACCAAGGTGTCCTCTTTCTCTGGTTCCCAAGTCGGACTTCACCGCATGCTTCAGCAGCAGCTGTCTTTATGATATCCTTGAATTTATTCCAGAGGGTTTCCAAGTCATCAGGTCGTTCTTCTGTGTTGCTCACTGCTGTAGCAATAAGCCCCTGATATCTGGTCTTAATTTATGGCTCTCTCAGCTTGTAGGTCCTAATGCTCATTTCTCCTGCTCGTTTACTTGGTTTCTTGCGTGATGTTGGGCAATAAAACGGTATTGAATCAGTTCTACAAGTTAACGGTACACAGGAAACAAGGGAAGTCGCTGCCGTTGCCTTCTCTTACTCAAGATCAGAGTCAGGTACCCATTTACAGCTGGTTAGACTGATGCGTGACACTACAAAGCTCGAGAGGTGGGGCCTACCTAATTATAAATGCGTGACACCTGTTCCCTTCCTCGCTGCCGTTGCCTACTCTAACTCAAGATCAGAGTCAGGTACCCATTTACAGCTGGTTAGACTGATGCGTGACACTACCAAGCTTTGAACCCGAAACCCGGTAACTTATTGCGGTAGTGGAGCGTTAGAGACTTCACTATACTAGGTCCAGCATCGAGAGGTGGGGAGACCAGTTTCCTTCCTCGCTGTCTTTTCCTTCCCTAACTCAAAGTTAAGTACCCATTTATAGCTAGGTAGGCCCCACCTCTCGATGCTGGACCTAGTATAGTGAAGTCTCTAACGCTCCAATACCGCAATAAGTTACCGGGTTTCGGGTTCAAAGCTTCGGTAATGTCACGCATCAGTCTAACCAGCTGTAAATGGGTACCTGACTCTGATCTTGAGTTAGAGAAGGCAACGGCAGCGAGGAAGGGAACAGGTGTCACGCGTCAGTCTAACCAGCTGTAAATGGGTACCTGACTCTGATAGGGACTTGAAAGCTGATGATGATTATGATGACTAGCAATTCCCTAGACTTAATGGTCTTTTATATTTGGACATGCGCCCTAATATAACCGACTAGGTTGAACGGGTCGCGCCTCACCAAAACGAGACAAAAAGTGTAAAAAAAAATTTTAAAATTCGAGTAAGTTGTATTTTTTCCGGATTACAAAAAAAAAAAAGAAAGGACGGGCTGGGTAAATGTCACAACTCCACGGCCTAGACTGCGATTGGATTGAGGCGAGAAAAAAAGAAAAAAATTGTAAGAAAACAAATGTAAGAAATAGTACGGTTCTCGGTTTGGGTAATAAATTGCCAAAATATTAATTTGACGGTGAATTAACGCACAAGTACCTTACATTTTGTTATTTGTAATTATACAAATTTAACTTCGACTTAATCATTTTAAAGTTACTGCATGTTTGTCTCAGTTAGTTTACTGCACGCACACTAAACAGAGCTATACTAAAATAATAGAATTCCACTGAGTAAATCAGGGGTGGGGGCTTAAACGAGCTGAAATTAATAAGTGCTTAAATCCTTCACAAAAGTGTCGGCAGAATTACAGAGTTAACATACTCAGCCAAAGCAGCATTGTTCTCGCTTATTCTGAATATCTTGTGAAGACTCCGTGGAGATAGAAGCGTTTTGTTTCTTCTATCTACATCTCTGCAAAGAGTAATCTTGTGTAAAGATAGACTCCATTGAAGCCCATATTAGATACTCTTGAGTTTTGGCCACTATTGGACCACTACTGCAAAGCAGGGGAGGCAATATCGTCACAGGAAATCCCTACCAAAATCAGACGCTTACTGGCGGTTTGTTTGGTATTGGAATGCTAAACTGAACTTCTTCTGATTGGATCTTTCCTCAGCGAAGAAACGTGTAGGTGGAAGCGAAAATTTCGCTTACAAACTGCGGCGTTTTTAGACTTACGCACTGACTTCAAATTTTGTTCAGGAGAAATTGTAGACAGCCACGAACACGGAATATTAGGATCCCAATATAGGACCAGCCATAGGATTGGAAGTGAATTCTAAAGTTAGAACGGAGTAACCCCAGAGGCATAACTTTGCGCCCCACGCTCCAGGGTCCTACTTCAAGTATCCCAGTTAGATACATAACTACGAGTCTACGACAGTTGCCCAACTGTTGAAGAGCTGCGCACGATCATTGAAAACTTCGGGTTTTCCCGATAGAGGGTTCCTTCAATTATCCTTCTATTGCCATATCTGCTAAGAGTAATCTTGAGCGAAGGTTGATACCTTTTAAAACCCACATCCTTTTACTCAGAGTTTGACCATTAGTAGACCACTACTGTAGAGCAGGGGAGAAATCCCGCCACAAACATTCAGAAACAAAAGGCAACACGCCCAGAAATGCCTAGAGATAAAAAGTAACATACCCAGAGATAAAAGGCTACGCGCTTATAAATGGTAGCAAACTCAGAGATGAGAGGTGGCATACGCAGAGATAATTGGTAACACAACAGTAGATAAAACGCAATATGCTTAAACATAAAAGGTAGGCAACACTGACTAATTCTGCACTCAACATACTAGAAGAGACTTCATCACATGACGTTTCAGCTTTTATAGCTGGCATTTTCCGACGATCTCCACATAAGCCATGCTTTAGGTCAATATCCCTTCACTCCCAAATCTGACATAATTTAATAATAAACTCTTAACTCTTACCAAATGAATACATGTTGTCGGAATTTAGATAAAATATACTGTTATACCTACAAAAACATTATCAAACGTGTTACTCTCTCAGCATATATCCGTCGACATGATTTCCCACTCTTGTCAAATTCTTGGTTATTCATGTTGCCACCTAAAGATGTTCTGTACGTCACCGTAAATCCCTACATTCTATTACCACCACTCCGTAGCTCGCTCGACCTTTTTGAATTCAAATTTTGTGCTTGGGCGTGACAAATACACATAATGATTCGCTTTCTTTTTAACAGTTTAAATTGTACATACGTGAGACAAAAATCACGTTCGAAGCTAGCAATCTATGAATTAATGGGTAGTAAAATTAAAGAAAACTGACGGTTCAAGTTTACAGTTTCGTCTTTACCGCATTTTTGACACCATATCTGCCATCATCCACACGAGCACCCCCCATCTGACTACCCCTTATCCTCACACCATCTCATCTTTCTCCCTTGTAATATCATCATTTTCCTTTGCATTTTCTAAGGAGAATGGAACCACACCTGTAGCTGGTCCCCTTGCAGAAAGCCTGCACCAAGCATTCACATGCTCTTGCAGCTGTGGTTGTTGTGGCTATTTGTTTTATACGATGAGGTTGCCAGCCCCATGCACAATCTCATATTAGTCATAGCTTGACTGCTTGCGTCAGCGAACCAGAGCTGACCAAGACCCTACTCCACCTCCAAACGGTGGTCCTGGAAACAGGCTGCATCACTGCAGTCTGGCCGAGAGAGCAGGGATCGAAGAGGGAAGGCAAACCCGGTCCCAAAAATGCCATGCTAAAAAAAACGGATGTGTCGGGCCGAAAGGGGCAAATATCGCAGCTCTGCTGTAAACGGCGACACAACGTAACCAACGTCCTTTTCAGGCCGAACGCAGAAGAAGAAGAAAAAAATATTTGTCGCATGACAAGACATGCCTGATGGCGCAGTAGTCTTGTTTTTTATTTGTCTCTTCAGACTCCCCGGAACTTCACCGGGTCCTGTAATATCATTCGCTGACATTCCCTACATCAAAGTGGCTGAATGGTTATCGTGCCTACTTCTTGAGGCAAAGAGACCTAGTTCGAAACCAGGTCGCATGACGTTCCAGTTTACCAAGTTGTATAATTTGAGTATCTGGTTCTGTTCTTAAATTAGGGAAGGCTAATGCAGCAGGGAAGGAGACTGCTCACCTAGCTTATAGAGCTGAGGCATGGTATTGTGAAGTCTAACATTTCACTCCCCTACGTTAGTACCTTCTACGGTATCTGTTATGATTTCTTCACCGTTCTTTTATCCGATTGGTTATCTTTAGGGTCTCAAAAGTAAAAGATTTCAGTGCATGTTGGTTGAGAGATACGGATGATTTTTACTTGACATACCCCATTTTTCTTTTAATAGACAAAATATCCCGTTTAACTCTTTATGGGCTATATTTAGGATATATAATGTAATAAATTCAAGATAATAAAATCTAATTTCCGATATCTAAATATACTATCTTCTCTCCCCCTACTCTCAGTTCAAATACAATAAATCAAAACTGTAAAATTGTGTGAATATAATTGTGTGTGCCCGCCGCTTTAAAAAAAAAAAAAAAAAAAATGCAAAAAAACAAACAAACAAAAACAAAGAAAAGAAAAAAAAGTAAATTCTCTCTTAACTGTCCTATTGTTAACAAGGTGTAAAGGAGTGAGAAGGTCCGGGATGACACCCAATCCACCAGTTATCTGCCATCATCCACACGAGCACCCCATCAGACTACCCCTTATCCTCACACCATCATTGATCTTTATATATTAATTTTTGTTCTTGTTAAATACTGTTTACTATATTGTGCGATTCTGGAAGTATATCTATTCTTAACACTTGTTCCCAGTTATGGATGAATTGCATGCCAGTAAATAATGTAATATTGGTTTTCTCTATTGTTCATACTTCCTATATTTTAATAGGAAATGCTCTATATTATTTTTTTTCTAGACACTCTGCACAGTAAGGTTCTTCTATTCTAAAATAGCCCATCCCTTGTTGCAGTCTAAGAAGTTTCTTATTGCTATGAATTTTTAGTTCTCTAGATACCTGACACGTTCTTGTTTGAGTGTTATTCCTAGATTCTACTTCCACTGTGCATAGGTTTCTGTCACACTGTTTGGCCACTGAATGTTTTGATCACTCCACTTGCCCTCTAACTGGCTATTCCTGGCCGAACAACGCTGTTGTTTGAGAAGGTCGGAAGGTCATATGTTCGAGCATACACATACACTTCCTAGCAGACACCGCTGTCATGATAGCATTGTTTAAGCTGCCATTGTTATCCTATAAGATAACCGCGACGTCGACAAGGTTATAGGCGCTGAGCGTTTATTTAAACTGAGAACAATTAGCAGAAACAATGATTGTTCAGCATAGGAAAAGATCATTACAATTTGGAAGGTTCAAGAAGGGCCAATCTTATCATCTTAGGGTAAGGCAACCGGTGCGACTGCCCAGTATGCTAAGGGCATGGGGACACTGAAGCGGGTGAGGGGGGAAGGGGGGGGGGGGGGGGAACCCTTAATTCTTAGTTTTAAAAAACTTGACTTGTTACACAATTCATCAAGACTAAAGAGCACAATGTAAATATTTTATATTAAAAAAAAAAATAATAAACCAAAAATGTGACATTATTAACTTTCTGTTTTTAGTTGTTAACGTTTTTTTTTAAATTTAACTAAAATTGGTTTGCCAGTGTATTTGCCAATCTTTCTTAGTTTTCCAGTATAGTTTAAATAACTTTAAAGTGGGGAGGTGGAGGGCCATGTTAAACGGCTAGTCCCAGGCGCCGAATATTCTAAGGCCGGAACCGGGTACACGGTGCCAGTGATGGTGCATGCTATTCTTGGCCTCTTTCTTGTCATGTAAATTTGTTCCTCTACTTATACTGAAATACTTGGATAAACGGTAAAAAATTAATTAACTAATTAATTAATTAAATTAAATTAAAGTTGTCTTAGCACCAAAAGAACCCTTCAGAATAACTTCACTAAGTATCAAAAGATAATATTGTCGCTGCTGTTTGTTAAAAGTGTCTAACAATTATTGTATTCAACGAAATTAATACACGGTAGAAGATTCATCAGCATGGACAAAAGTGAAAACGAGTCTAAAATAGACATCGATAACGAGCAAGAAATGTATCCCAGCATTCCAATTAAAATCACCGGTGTCGGAATAATGACAACCAGACAGGTGCATGTGAAAAGGGAGATAACAAGAAGATGCTGACGAAGGATAGGACACACACACCGAGGACACCTGATTATAGCACTTCAATGCAGTTCTTGTTTTGGAATCCACCAGGAAAAGAAAGGTGGAGGGAGAACGAAAAACAAATAGACAAAAGAACAGCAGACAGAAATGAAAGGGGTACAAAAGACATAAAACGACCGTTAACGGAACCATTCTCACAGATTCCCTTTCATCAGTATTAGCCATCAGAAACAGAAATGAATGTAGCAGGCCAGATATTATAGAGGAAATACTACAGATCAATACAAATCTGCACACTATAGGATGCAGTGTAACACTAACATGGATACCATCACATGTGGGGATAGCAAGAAATGAGCTTGCAGACAAAGAAGCCAAAGGGGGAAGAACTAGCTATAACAAAATTGAAGAAGTCTTAGGGAAGTTTGAAATTAAGAGCTTAATTGCTCAAGCAATAACTAAAGAGTGGATAACAGTATGGGACCAAAGTAAAAAAGCAAAACACTCATATAAAATAGAAAAAAAAAAGCCAAGCAAAGAATGTCAAGTTCAAGATGAACTAAAATACCAGTTAATAAACAATTGCTGAGGCTCAAGCTTGGAACTGGATATTTCATGATTGAGGAACCCACATGTGAAGAGTGTCAAGAACAAAACACAATTAGACACTTTCTGATGGACTGCAAAAAATATGACCAGCAGAGGCAAAACATTAAGACATACTGTAGAAAATCTCATAGGCATTAAGACCCCATCAGAAGTGCAAAAGTTAATAAAACACTATATTACAAAAGCTAAAGCTAACATATAAAAAATATATAAATAAGGATCCGAACCAGTAGTCCACACTGGTGAAAGACTCCCCCCCCCCTCCCTCCCCCCCCCTTCCCCCCAAGATACAAACGGAAATACAATATAAAGGATAGTCATTGATGACCTGAATGCTTAGCTGTGTGCTGTACTGCCTGCTAAATTTTCAGTTGATTTAATAACTTCTGTAGGCGAAGACGCTGCTGTGTACTGTGTAATTGATATAAAACTTTAGTTTGACTTATGCTGCTCCTGGGTCCCGTGTAGATTCGGGGGGGGGGGGGGGGGGGGGGGGGGGGGGGGGGGGGGGGGGGGGGGAAGGAGGAGGCATTGAAAGAATAGGAATACTGCTTCCTCAAGCATGTCGTAATATGCTACTAGTGTGGAGGTTGTGCATGGGGTTGGTAAATTCATCACGTAGAACAAAGTGCTTCACAAACCACCAATGCTGGAGCCCGTGGATACTTATGGTGTCGGTTTCCGGCAAGCTGGCCAGCTGTTGAGGTGGCTCCATGCTCATTAAAGAGCCAGAAAAGAAGTGATAACGATGATGATGCTCTTGGCAAACTTTGACAGATGTCATATCTCAACTGTCAGTGCCATGTAGAGAGAGAGTAAGCAATGGAGAGAGACAGAAGGATATACTATTCTGTTCCTTGAATTGTAAGTCGTATTGCATCTACTCAGGTTAAATGGACACAAAATACCGGTACTCAGCAGTTCTAGAATTGGTGGGATGTATCAGAGGAAAAAAAAATTAAGTTTAAGGCCGGAGTGTTAAAATACATTCGATAATTGACAAATTGCCGGACATGATATAAAGAAAGTATACGACATGAGCAGTGGCGAACTAAGTGGGTGCAAAAGGGGGGGGGGGGGCGGTCCGCCCCGGGTGACAGCCAGGATAGGGGGGGGGGGGGATTTGGTATTACTGTACTGTTTACAATTCTATGTGCAAGCATACTATATTTTTATGTGTGTTTGATTATGGGGAATGCCAAAGAAAAGATCCCCCCCCCCGGGTAACAAATACATTTAAGTACGCCCCTGGACATAGATTAGTTTAAAATGTTAACAGCGCTCAGCGTTGCGCAAACAACGTTAAGGTCGCACTTCACAAAACTTTCACAATGCAATAAATGCATATGCAATGCATCTGCCACCTCTCTCACCACCCCCCAACTTGTTGAGCTATAACCACACTGAAATTCTTCCGAACGTAGGTTTCTACCAGCAGACGAAGCTCGCGCAGAGCAAATAAAAAATGTCTAATGGGGAATACGCGGCTGTGTAACACCCAGACAACCCCAAGGTGTGACTTCGGGGCGAGGGAAACATCAGAAGGGGAGATCCCTTGAGTAGATTCTCGATGATTGTCCTAAGTTCAAGGAAGAACTGGACAGCTAATCAGGAAGCTGAAATGAGGTGGGGGGATGCAAAACAGAACAGCTAACGGCAGCAATGAAACGTCCATGGGTGGTTTCAGAGCGTGTTTTCTTTTAGGTACAATTAAATTGTATAGTTATTTTGAAAAACAAAATCTCAATTAAGTATAATTTTGTTATTTCCTTTACTTACGTAATGCTAGTTATGCAAGTGCTATACCCACTATCGTTCATAATTTATTCTTAACCTGTTTGTAACTGTGGCTGACGAAGGGTAAAACTCGAAACGTTATTTGTAGAACTGATTCTATACCGTTTTATTGGTTTATATACTTATAATTTATTTTTACCAACTATCCTAGCCTGTAATAATTGACTCTGGACCAGGGTTTCACTTGGGGCCATTGGGTTCTACGAATGGATTCTGTAGGGTTCATGTATATAACCTATAAACTTTAATTTTATTTTTACCAAACATTTTACTCGGAAAATTATCATAGATTTTGCATTTAATAACTATTCTTTTTTCATTTAGTTTTTGAATTTCAGTACTACTGTATGTAAGCTTAACAATATTTCTTTGTAATAAAATGTATTATTTGTACGCAAAAATTTTAACTGTGTCCAGATACATTTTTTTTTTCTTTCTAAAATGGGTTCACCTGACAATCAAAGCGGTCCGTAACCTTCACCTGACAATCAAAGCTGTCCGTAGCTGTCACCTGATAATCAAAGTGGTATGTAGCCTTCACCTGACAATCAAAGCGGTCCGCAGCCTTCACCGGACCATCAAAGCGGTCCGCAGCCTTCACCTGACAATCATAGCGGTACGTAGCCGTCACCGGACAATCAAAGCGGTACGTAGCCTTCACCTGACAATCAAAGCGGTCCGCGGTACGTAGCCTTCACTGGACAATCAAAAGAATCTATTGCACAAGAAAGGTTAACAACCCCTTCCCTAGATAGAATGCGCTATGAGGTCATCTCTACGAGTGCTACTTGGAAAGATCTCAATAGAAACGCATTTCAACCTTATTACATGTTATTCGTTGTGCTTCTTCGCTGGTGCAAGAAATGAAAAACTATGGTGCACTTTAAAACAACAACATTGGCATCAAATGTTGTCCAGAAGGATCTGGTAACTATATCCTTTGATGGTCGAAGTATGATGTAGAAATCGAAAGCTTCGTTTTCCTCAGTTATTCATTACCCTTTAGCCTCCCGCAGGTTTTTCTAGTGTTTACATTATGGCCGTGTATTGTGCCCTTTTTCGTTTAGTTTGTATACTGTTTCTTTCACTTTGCTTAATTTATACGTTACAAGCAGTAAACTGAAGTAATAAGTAGAGACGTGGTCCCCAGCCAGCCGATACGTCATGGCCTCAAAACCCAGCCCCTGCAGGCCCGAGTGGAACAGTCCCAAATACGATGGTTCGACATGTCTGCAGAATGCGAGAAGATCGGCTCCCATGGCAAAAATGGGAAAACAAGAGCCAAGGATCCAGACCCCGAGGACGGGAGCCGCGCTGATGTAATGCTTACTACACTGCGCTCGCGATCGGGTGATCCAGGTTCGAGCCCTGGCGAGAAGAGTGACGTCGACCGGGATTTGGACTGGAATAATTCGAGCCCTGGCGAAGACATTTGAAGGAGTGTCGTGAACCAGGGACAGGAATAACCTGAATGACTCCTGAGCCGACACAGCTCTAATAGGTACCTCCGAAATCAGCGAGTATCTGCCAGAATGGCGAGAGGACACCTGTCATTGTATATGGAAAAAAGGGATACTCACGTAAAATCAGTCTCAGGTTAGACATTAATATTAACCGGAGATTTCGCCTCGAGTAATAGCGGGCGTACGTTTAAAAAAAAGACCCCCACAGGACGACAATCTGGGGGACAAGATTGGACCCAGGCCAGGATTAAGACAGCCTACAGGATAGTATGGTGCTCTCTCTGGCAAACCTCTATACCCCAAGAGGACGACTAAGTTAATAAATACATATAGTAAATAAGATCCCCAAACCACCGCCATCATCACTACCTTTCAGTTCCATAAGGAACACAGGCTTTCAACAAACTTATGCAGTCGTCCTATGTCGTGCCATCAGCGGAAGGTTTTTCAGTGTCATTTCTTTCATAATTGTCTCCGTGTGTTTTTCAGTCTCTTATGTTACCACGGGGAGTGTCTCTCATTTCTGCAAAGTACGACCATTCTATGTGTCTAATCTAGAGATTTTCCTACAAGAAAAAAAAGGTAATTCAGCAACCAAGACTTCTTTCGACTTTCCCTGGGCAGCGTCATAAACCTCCACCACCGGGGACCTTCTTCCCATGGTCGTACAATGTAATTAATATGAGGTTGTCATTTATCCTGCATTCTCAGGTCACAATGCTTGTCCACATAATTTCTCTCTCGCCTGGCTATTAGCAAAAATTATCAAATGGAGAGACAGAAAATGAAACAAATCTATTGCAGCCAACCTTCAATGCAGAGATGTGACTAGATGCCATCTGTATTTATTGTACGCATCATAACTTTTAGCGTGACAAAGACTGACACTTCAATCGAGTGAAGATGTGTGTCAATTAAAAGGGAAGAGGCGAGGGGGTTGAAATACCAATAACTCACAGACCCTTGTGAATCAAACTCAAGAAGTGCACTCTTTTAACAGAAGTTTATATAAACACATGGAAGTTGAACTGGGGAAGAGGCAAGGAGAAATGGTTGTGCATATTGTTCTATTGTTTTTGAAGTTTAGTGGATAACTTTCTCTGCATTAGAAGTTTCTAGTATACTAACATTTCTTTTTGTGAAGAACTTTCATTGTAACAGCAATCATTTAAGTCTTTAAAAATAAGACAGGACAACTGATTTGTGCTGCAATGGGTCCGGCTTCTATGAATTTTACTTCTTCTACTATCTACATCTTACTAAGTAGAAGCTTGGTTCTGTTACGTGTCACATCCTTGTAAATACTTTGTTTACTTCCCCATCAATCAATGTCTCTAGTTTCCTTATGGACAGCCAATAGTCAAATAATCCCTCTGTATGTGTTCTATATCTCTGAAAGGATATTTTTACAAAGGCAGATGACTGGACGTCTTCTAAAGTATTTTTTTTAATGACCGTGCTTGCACGCTGAAGGCTCTAGTTTTTTAAGTCCACACTGCCCACAGTATTACAGAGACTGCTTAGCTCTGCAACTGTCCTGTTGCCTACATAACCAAATTTTGTGACATTTAAGATGGATAAACATGAAATATCTTGGACGCCAGTTATGTTCCAGCTGTGTCTATGAATACTGCCCCATATTCAGTATGTTAAAACAGAGCTGCCATTAAGAAACCAGAGTTGAACACTTCCTGTTCGACAGACCTGGCCATTCATGTGGTCGAAACAGGATGTAGTATGTGACAGTGTGATGAGGAACATGAATGAATGATGCTTTTCTCTACGTAACAGCTGTGTTCACTTACATAGTGGTGTACACCACACTATTTCACTGTGAAACATATTTTATCACATACTACTCTTTGTTCATGGTCCAGTTGACAAGAGTGGTTAGAGCGCTGGTCCTTCATGCACTGCCCAACACTTGTGTTCACATCACACAATTCTGCTAAACACCACTTCACGCTGTCAACACTGGTTCATATCACACATTATCATCATTCATCTTCCTCATTTTTGTCACTCAAATACCAATCTTACCCACATCACATACTTTTATCATGTCGGGGGTCGGAATGGCTAAGAGGTATGGCATCCACCTCAAATTCTAAAGGTACCGGGTTTGATTCCCAGTAGAGGGAATATAATTTATGGAAATGTTTTTTTCAGAACCAGCGGTCCTAATTATGTCATCGTAAAGAGTATGTCATAAGTCCGCTGCCCTGGCCAAATTTAAAACTTAGAAACCTACCCACCACAAAAAATATTTATAGAATGTGTGATTTCTATATACACACATTGGGATTCTCAATGTGCGACTGAGTTTGTGCACAGTGCTGAGATCTTCCTTGTGTGATCTAAGGGAGGAGATCAGAGCACTGATGGAGCTGACCGTGTGCAATGAAGATAGGTACCTCCATCAAATGCGTGCAGCTACATTACACATTTGTATCATCACAGCATTTTCATATACATCATCTTCACATGCAACCACACTACAATGTTTCATACCAATACATGTGGTAGCTACAGCTAATCATCCCATCATATTCATTAGGGACAACAATGCAACGGTTCATCCAGACACATATGGTTAGTTACAGAAATCCTCTTCTTCAAGTAATCATGCATGGCACAAAAGAACTGCCCCGTGTTTTGATCCACCTCCAAAATCTAGATGCCACATTGGAGAGAAGCTCACTGCTTGTTTTGTAAAACTTGAAAAGATCAAGTAAAACATTTTATATGCCACGGCAACTTGACATTTAAGATTTACAATGCTCTGCAAAATGTGTAATGAAGTTATAGACACATCAAGGCAAAATATCTAGAACAGTAAAAATAGTTCAGGTATGAATTTATTAATCATTGAGCAAAATATGTACGAGTGTGCATTATTTTTTTTTCTTTCTTTTTTTTTTGTTTTGCTCATTTTAAATTGAAAATATTTGTCCACAGAAGCATCAATAAGAACTAAAATCCATCCTGAAACTGTCACAAACAAAACAACCAAAATTTTTTTTTTTCTTGTCATAGACAAATAATACTTTACACTGTACATTTACATTCTTATGCTATGCAAATGAAACAAAAATGTATATACTACATTATTTTCTTTTAAATCAAAATACAAAGAAACTGAAGCCACAGACAGACAGCAGGGATTCCAAACAGTAACTACTGACAAGACATATGTATATACATACATAAATAGTTTGTACACAATACACAGGAGTCAACAGATCATCATAACAAGGATGACTGACAAAAACTTTGACCTAAAAAAAACATTTCTCAGTACAGCTCCAGGTTCTACCAACGCAAGACTCGAACACACTTGCCTCCCATAACTAATGTTTTCATCAAGAGGCAAAAATCAACTTCAATAACCATCTAAATACAGATCATTAAGTAATAATCTGATCTATTCTGCATAGTAATTATCTCTGAAACTAGTATATTTTAATAGCTAATTTGCTACTACACCAAACAGAGTAATATATTGTATCAGGTCTATGGTTCTCATAAGTTTACATATTTTCTAGGTCCACTGTATTTTACACACCCTGTTGTCTCAATGGCTCTGCTCTCAATACTTTACACACTCTGGTAATTTAGTAGCTCTAAAAGTACGATTCTGCAGAGTGAAATCATTAATGTAAAAACAAAAAAAGGAATACACTTCTTATCCCACTCCCATCAATGTTGAAAGAATGCAAACATTTATTTTCACATTATTTTTTAAGACTAATGACCACTAGCAGTTATGAGATGTTTTCAACTTACAATACTATTTTCTATTGACTGCAATAAAACAAATTGTTATGGTATTCCACAGATGCAATTGCCAACAACCCAGAGTTTTGTGATCAGGTTTAGCTTCAGAAACACTAGGTCAAATTTTCAAACCTTTGCATGGAATAAGTGGTATCCACAACAACAGTCAGTGACATAACATAATCCTTTTTTTAAAGTACAAATAGATACATGACCATCAATTCAGGATATCCTAATGCAAACTCGATGACCAATTATTTTTGATCAATCAATCAATACCCTTTAGCTCTCCAAGGAGCATAGGTTTTCAACAAACACATGCCGTCCTCCTGTCATGTGCCATCCGCTCAAGTTCTTTCCATGTTTTCCTCATCAAAAAATCACCATTTATTTTAGGCAATCAAAAAATGCTTGGTGTGCCACCAGCACTCCCTAAAGCATCAGTCTGGAGTTTCCTGAGTTAGGTTATTCACCCACCAAATGTGTCTCACAGTTTCACTGTTCAATGTAATCCACTGCTGACTTTCATACATACTCAGCACAAAGTGAGAAATACCACATTTCAGATAGGCTGCATAAGAATAAATACTGACAAACAAAACTAGTACCCATTAATCAATTTCTTATGCACACTCACATTACTTGAGAACACACGTGAACTTAAAAAAACCTCACATTAAAAAAAAAAACCCACCCAAAAAAAAAACCTAAGCACACTTCAGCTATCATCACTACATACTCCTTGATTTATCAAATTGGAAAACAATCAAGTCTGAAATTTCTGATTTAACTAAAAGATTTTCTCTATATTACTCTTTGAGGCAATCACTGCTATTACTATTTTAATAAAAGCACTTAGTTACTTCCATCATAAGTATTAGTGCGCATTGTGATGCATGCTTTAAATAACACCGAATAAAAGTTTAATGAAATTCATAGCAGAGCTTCTGGGACAGTCTCAAAACAAAACACACCTATATGTACATGAAGGAAATGAAGATACGATTGTTAAAAATGTTTATCATAGTAAACCTGCTTATAATGACATATTTAAAAAGCACAAATAATCGGATATGCATAATTACAAAGGAGAAACAATACTTTTCAAAAGATGAACCACTGTTATCCCAAAGGCCAACGAAAATGACAAATGCACATCCAAATGATTAACACATACAGACATAATCCCCAGGAAAATATTGGATCCGTCCCTTTTTTCCAGTTTAAAAAAAATAAATAAAATAAAATAACTGCATGAAGCTGAGACACAACGGCATAAAGCTGAGACACAACGGCATGAAGCTGAGACACAACGGCATGAAGCTGAGACACAATGGCATAAAGCCTTGAATTAAATGTGTAGGGAAAGAAGTGTGACATGTAGTGCTAGTGTGCTTATGACCTTGCTTCTGAATCAACTGCAACAAGAAAAGTACACCCTGTCATGAAACAGAAAGCTATATATATTATTTTACACTTTTTATCAATGAAATGGTTAAACTTTTTCAGATGGAAAGCTGATATATCTAAATATTATTAATTGTGACGTGCTAAGATGTGCACGACAGATCAAATAATGCAGCTATGAAAGTGAAATGCAGGAAAGAACTAAAAAAACAGAAAAGTGAATAAGTAATGTGCAGTAACATTTCCCAGGCAAACATATAAGGCATACAAAAATGAATATTTACTATACACTGATATAATGTTCTGTGCTTGGTCTATAACCACAACTTTCAGAAATGGCAAAATTTCAAGCATGACTCAAGCAAAATGTTGCTGACACTCTTAATCTGCTTCTTACATATCAAAATCAAACAAAAATTACAACACAGCCAAGCACACCGACAAAAATGAAGTAATAATTAATTTAAAATACAAATATGAAACCTATTTTGCAACTTTACTGACAGCAAGCACAAACACATCAGGTAACTTAACCATCACTACCGGCTAATTTCACTGCACCAATTTTTTATCAGCACAGATTCCAGAAACACCCAACTCCCTACACTGGACTCATATTCTGTGACCCTGCCTCCTTGCCTTAATATTTTATTCATCATTCAGTTTCATCCTGGATTGGACAACATTTAATGAAAATTGCTTTTAAACTTTCACATAAGATTTGATTACTAATGAACAGAATAAACCAATCGTCGCCTTCGTACCGCATTATTTCATCTCCACTTCAGCTCGTTTTGAGGAAAACGAGCTCAAAGTTTTTGTGTTACTAGTTGAAATGGATATATATACTACTGGACAAAAGTTAAGGGCCGCCATTCAGTTTAGACAAGGTTTATATAATTGATTGGCAAACTGTAAAAACAAGTGAAAATGTCATTAAAACTGAGCTCAGAGAAATGTGTATACATTTCTGTGTGTACTAGGTTATTTTTTTTTAAATGTCCAAAAACTGGGTCATTTTAACCCGCACGTGAAAATTGCCATTGTTGCTGCAAAAACTCGTGGTTTTTGCAACACGCCCCACTAGTTCAAAAGGTGAAAAAGTGAGTTGAATTTGAATGCACATGGAAAATGATCATCGGTAAAGAGTGTTCACCGTTGGTATGCAATAAATCAGTATTACAAATGGTCGAAATGATCACTGCATTAGCCATGCCACCAAGGAGAAGTCTCAGCACTGTAGACCGTGGTCGAGCCATGGCATGGATTCAGGATGGCCAATCTGTTCGTCATGTTGCAAGACATTTAGCAGTGTCCCACTCTACCATTCAGAGACTTCTTGAGAGATTTCAAGCTACCGGACATTTGGAAAATCGACCCTGCTCAGGAAGAATTATATAAACTAGAGATGGCTACTGTGTGCGTGTGTCGAAACAATGCTTCGAAACAGCATAGAGTCCGAAAGATTCAACACACAGCCTGCTTGTTGTTTCGACACAGTTTCAGTTCTTGTCTGCCTCGCTGTTTTGCAGAGACACACTGTCTCACTGTCTCACCTTCCGTGAGCCTTTGTAAAATTTGAGTTAACTGTTAAGAACATTAGTATGGAATATCAAACATGTCATATTTTTCAGGGATGTGTTATGATGACTTGATTTTACAAGTGATATTATTTTTGCTGAGAAGTTATAGACACTGGAAATTGTGTCAGTGCTGCAGTTGTCAATGTTTTAGGCACTATGTTAAAGTTGAAAGTGTCCGTGTGTTCGTATAAATGTAATGGACACTTTATTAGCTCTGCTGATATCTGTGTACTCGGTGTGGATTTGAATCATTGTCTACCAAAACTAGCTTACTCTAGTTTGATATCATGTGTTATTATTACTGTTGTTATTATTATTGTTGTTTTTTATTATTTTCACATATACTGCAGCTATCATCATATCTCCATTTTATTTCATCATAATGAAGACTTGTGTAAAAATATTGAATTGTGGTCACACGAAATGCCATAGATTTTCACACATGCCAGTAGCGCGCAAGAAAAAAAAAAGGAGATTGTCTCACACAGTTGATGTATAGTAATGTATACTGTCTATTAGAGACTTCTTTCTCCCCGATATGGGCAAAAGTGCCGCTGTGTCGAAACTGTGTCGACACAGTTTAAATCGCTGAGCCGACTGTCTCGAAACAGCTTAGTGTGTCGATTTGCCCACCTCTAATATAAACCTTGTCTAAACTGAATGGCGGCCCTTAACTTTTGTCCAGTAGTATATATATTAAAATGATGTTTCATGATGATCCAAACTGTTAACTGTAAGATATTGTGTAAGAGGATAGATTAAACTATAAGATGTAGATTGATGACCTCAGGTCAATTTTGGCCAAAAGTGGAGAAGGAATAAAGCAGGAATAAAGCAACGCAATGTTTGATATAATAAATAAGACTGGATTTTCTTTTTCTCAGAAGAATGAGAGAACAGAGTTAAGAAAAAAGAGCCTGAGTGCTATGGACATCTGATATTTACAGTTAAACAACACGTTAGTACCAAAAAATAAAAATCACAATAGGAAAATAATATGACACAGGTTGCAATCTAGATGTACTGCATAGTGCTGTGTATCTGCTACTTGAAAGACAATGTTCAGCAATACACAAGGAACCAAATCATGTTAAACATTTTATTTTCTCCCTTGTCTTTCTCATAAGCTTTTTCACAGATGGGAATCAATAAAGGATTTTTTCTCTCCACACTGCACACTCGAGAATCGACAACCAATAATTTCTTTATTTCAAAAGGATCACGAAATATAACGGCAGTCTTTAGCTTAATAATTAAATAATAAATTTTAAAAAGTAAAGGATAACTACATATTATTAAAACACAACAACAAAAACTAGTCAATTAAAATATCAGATCAAGCAAATGATGTTTAGTAAGCATATAAGAAACAATAAAAATTGTTCAAATCTAGCCCTGACTTTTTATTTCTTTTATATTTAACTTCACATGACTTTTATATATATGTTATGTTACAAATCTTTGATGCCCAAAATCTCCAAGTTCCACTCCTTGTTAAGAAACTTATTTTAATCTATCAAATTTTGACCTGCGCTGACCCAGCCGATTTTTATATAACTAAATAAGGTGGAAATGTCTCCATTAAAGTAAAGGAAATAATGAACTGTGAATATAGATTGTGTTTCATCTTTGAAAGGGCCGGTACTTTGTTCTACACGACTCTAGAAACAACTAACTTCTTAAACTTAAAACTGTGTATTTTTGTTAAAGATTAAATTTCACTGGACGGATGTGGCAATGGTTCTGAAAAATTAATGATAAATTATGACTTTTAATTGTAAAATAAGTGAAGCACACACAAAAAATTGTTTCTGGGATCCATTTTTAATGATGTCACCACATGCATTAAACTAGCCAAAAATAAATTGTCTATACATTCTACTGCATAGGATAAAAGTGGATGGCCTCTTATCATTAACTCTTCACATCGTTCACAAATTCATATTTTTTGTGAAAGACGGGACAAATTATTGTTTAAAAAATGGGGGTCGGAGAGCTTAGAGCAATTGCATCCACCTCAAATTTTAAAGGTACCAGTTTCACTCCCAGTAAGAGAATATAATTGATGGATATTTTGTTCACAACCAGTGGTTCCTAATGATGTCATACCTGATCTCCTGGGTAGTGAGATCAGATGCTTAGCCTTCTCAGATAAAGGCGAAAAAAAAATAGGAAGTCCCACATGCAAGTTGTGCATGTTAAATCCCTTGGCAGTTGAAAATCGTAAAGGGAATTTAAAATTTAGAAACCTACCCACCACAAAAATATTTATAGAATGTGTGATTCCTTTATATACACACATTGGGATTCTCTCTGGTGCTACGGAGTTCGTGCGTGCACTGTGCTGAGATCCTCCTTGTGTGATCTAAGGGAGGAGATCGGAGCACTGATGGAGTTGTCCATATGCAATGAAGAAAGTCCTTAAAAGCCAAAACCAAACCAAACCGAAGGGAAGGCCATCCGACCGCTGCTTTGGCAAAATTTAAAAATTAGGAAACCTGCCCACCACAAAAGTATTTCTAGAATGTGGGATTCCTGTATACACACACTGGGAGTTCGTGCACTGTACTGAGATCCTCCTTGTGTGATTTAAGGCAGGAGATCGGAACACTGATGGAGTTGTCCATGTGCAATGAAGATGGTCTTTAAAACCAAAACTAAAAAGTGTTTAATGATAACTGGTCTTACTTACTTAGTCGTTCCCCTTCTACCATTAGGTGTAGAGGTTTGGAAGAGAGAGCGCCAGACTATCCTAAATGATAACTGGTCTTACTTACTTAGTCGTTCCCCTTCTACCATGAGATGTAGAGGTTTGGAAGAGAGAGCGCCAGACTATCCTAAATGATAACTGGTCATCCACTTTTATTCTACGCGACAGAATGTATGGACAATTTTATTTTCAGTTTTTTTTATCTTATTTAGTACATATGGTAACAACGACCTAAGGGAATTTCTACAACTTATTTTTCCCTTTATTTGTTTAACTGTGCTAGTAACAGTAAAATTTAAAAAATAAATTAATATTAGTTACTAGTACAGTACTTTCCCTCCTTCAGAATACTTCTTGTTAAAATATTTTGTAAATTATCACAACAGGACTTTTTGTTGTTGCTTATCTCCTAATTTAACATGAATTTCACGTCTCCTAATCATTCTTTTCCTTTAAGGCGATCTTTGTCCTCTCAAGGCTGTGTGTGGTCCCGGATGCCGGGTCCTCCCAGCGCAGTAGAGGCAGCGCAGTAGAGGCAGCGAGTGGGAACTGTGCCTGTGCCAGACTGCCTTTTTTCGAGGACCTTCGGTCCCGAATGGATTTTGGCTGGACGGGCGTCTGGGAGGCATGGCGAAATGGTTTTATAGCGACAGGAGTAGAGTACACATGAGGGCAAGTTCGGGGCACAGCGGATTGATCTACCGCTTGCTTGTCACAATGATCACAGAAACAACAATTAAAAGTCTGTTGTACCAATATACGCCGTTAGGTGTGACGGAACAACGGACGATTTCTTGTTGCCCTAATGACGCCGCAAGGTGTTATGGCCGAAGACTGCTTAGTCGGTCGGCGGTCAAAGGAATAATAAATAATAATAATAATCATTCTTTAAGGATGCAAATTGATAAAATCACAGGGCGACACGCCAGGACAATAATATGGATGGGGAAGAATGTTCCACTCTAGTTTACTCAGTGTAAAAACATGCTCAATTACAGTACGTGGATGAGCACCGACATGAAGACAACAAAAATATCTGGACATAAAACCTGATCACCTATTCTGCAGAAATGGTTTCAGAAAGTGTTTTAAGAGACTGCTGTAATAAACAACATTAAAGTACAGCCTTTTTCTAGACAACCCACAAAAACAGCACCTCTGGCATTCCCAAACATGATGTCCATTACCATGTTAGCTTTCAGTGCAGGTGAAGCTGTGGTCTGATTGATTGTTAAGTAGTCTAATCGATTCTTAAGCTGATTCAAAAAGTTGTATTTGTCTCCCTGAAATTGTTAATTCAGAAATGAAATCTTAGCTTGCACCACCTTCTGCTGTAAATGCAAACAGTTCTCAAGTACCCATCGTGCACTGACAACTGCATCCCAGGTTATCAAGCTTGGTGTCAACACTACCAACACGGAAGACCAAGATTGGCAAGATACAACATACGGTGTACGAATTCTATGATAAATTTCAAATTTCACACCACAGAAATTTAATAATGATTCCAATGTAATAGATGCATGCTGGCACAAACTTGTTTCTTCTGTAATACTGAGATACTATGACTCCAAAATAATCGTTGTTTATAGAGTCTGTACTATACAGATAATGTACACTCCATGTTAGCAAACTGTGTCAACTATATGGTTCTTAAACAATGAAGAAAAAAAAAAAGAAGAAAAGAAAATTCGAGATCAAATTTAATCATGATTCGTATCAAGGCAAATAATTGAGAAATCAATAACAGATGTTATGCAATGGGTATTTCATGTGGAAAAAAATTAACATTAAATAACTAAACAAGCAACTGAAATTTCAAACTAAGAAACCCAAAAAAATGAATAACAATTAAAGCAACACTTTTCCAAATTAAAAAGTCACACTTTATGGTCACAACAAGAAAACAATTATATAAGCAGAATGCACACAATGTGCTTTCAACAGATGAGAAATTCTTCAATGAGAACAACAGAAGAAAGTAAACTACTTGTTAAATAAACATAAAATTTATGAAATTAACTATGCGCTAAAGACAAGATGCTTAAATTTCTTTACTAGGCATTTCAGACAACTGACAACAACACATAAAAATTTTATGAAGCTTAATAATTACAAATGCTCTAATGCACCATCTAATTACCTGCAGCAAATGTGATAATAAGGAAGAACTTATGTGTCAGTATCAAAATCCTAAAAGTGAACACAAGCAGCCAAGGAAATAAGAAAAAAGAAAGATGTATAAGGAAAGAAAATAAAATATAATCAACAGCGATAAATCATTCAAGTGAAAAGTTTGTATACTTTCAAAATGTCAGTCACAAATAGTTATATGAAAATAAAAATACAGGGTACAACACAATGGAAATATAACTGTAATAAGTGGGGGGGATAAAATTCTAATACAGGCCTGGGCAAACAAAATTTTCTAAAGACTGCTGGAAAAGTCAAGAATCAGTTATTAGCTATGAGCGAATAAATATGTTATTTGGCGTGGAAAAATACAATCTCCACCAATTTCCCTGTTTATGTCATCATTAATGAGTGTAACCACATAATGTAATTGTTATTTGTTTCATTGTTTATAGCTATTGTTTTACCTTTACAGCAAGACGTTAACTACTACACAAGCTGAAAGACACAGTACTTGCTCAAACCTGACAACACATTTTGTATCTTCAACAACGCACTGTGCTAAGATCATTGGGTTGACCAAAGTCTCCACTAATAAACAGTGTAGAAGGGGATCTGGATTAAGATCACTATGCACCCATTAGAAAATATAATGCTTTTTTGGGACAAAGACGATGAAGTTAAACATCCATTTATATATAGCTATAAGGTTCTTCTGAATGAAGAAAATAGCTTTACACCAGGGGTTGGCAACCCAGGAGCTGTGAGGATCTACTTTAGGAACACTGAGCTCTCTAAAGATCTACCTTGATAAAATCAAGTCCAGGCTATATGTAATTTTTCATTTCTGCCGCAAGGTCTGCTTCCTGCAACCCCATCAAAAGAGCGATGGAAAAGTAAAATGAAATACTTTACTGAATGTTAACTTCACTTCAAAGTAAAAATCGCTTTCTATCTTATCCAGTTCACGAATAAAGTGAATTTAAGTAAGCTAGCTTGCGGGTTTTCACTAAGAATATGGTGAAAGTACCTTTTAACATGGGGACACCACGCTTTTAAGTACCGGTCTGAGAAGGCTAGTCCTAAAGGTTAAAAATTATTTATATCCCCTCCATCATCTAAAGATCTACTAAATGATACCTTGGGATCTACCGGTATATCAAGATCGACCGATTGCCGACCCCTGTTATACACCATTCCCTAACTATAAAGTTTTCTGAACTAAGGACGGTGAAGTTAACAACCCATTCACTGAACTAAAGTTTTAGATGAAGACACTAAGTTGTACTGCCACTGAACAAATTATCACGTTCTTTTATTTCAACTAATTCATAAGCTAACTGTTAAAACACTACTCCTAAGGTATTTTAACTGTTCCAAAATGTAAGGATAGTTGCAAGACCATAGTAAGATCAAAAAAGAAGGTAAAGGATCCTGTTACACGCCCATTGAGGCATATTGGGAATATGGTGTTAGGCCCATATTTTCTTGACCGTTGGCACACTAGGGGTGATGTGGTCAGCAACACGCCGGCCACCGTAACCTTCCCAGGGTTGCTCTGGTACCCAGTTGGGGCTGGGTCGACCCAGGAGCCGTTTGTGGCCTAAAAAAACCCCACCTCCTCTGGGGATCGAACCATAGACCACTGAGCTAGGAAGCCTGTGCACTAACCACTATGCTACCGCATAGATCAAAGCTGTGAGGTTATACATTTAGCAAGTATCTAGGCACTTTGTAATAGCACTTAATCATGAGTGCAGTGTTCTAACAAATGCACAAACATACTTTAATACCTCCGATTTTTTTTTAAAGAAATCATTGCAGTCATCAGCTCTAACATTGATAACAGACAACTTGTAACAAATAAACAAAATCATACTGTTATGTGTGCAACCAACGTCCTTTTCAGAACGAACAAGGAAGAAGATACTGTTATGTAACTTTTTAAAAGGCTACGAAAGGAACCGGGTTAAGAAAATCAAAAAGACAAAACAACAAGAGCAAGACGATACTGCAGCTTCTCCATACCTATAAACACATAAGGAGGGGAAACCTGTAAACAGTAAACAAATAAACAAACAACACACAAAGGTATGTTATCAGGCACTCAGTGAGAAATAAAGAGTGGATAGTGGCGATTCGCTCTCGTGGCTAGGCGGTGGGTGCCGTTCGGAAGGTCCTGGTTCGATTTCCTGTAAGCCTATCGCTTCTGTTGTTTTTCTGTTGTCTGGTCTTCTACTTCTTTATTTCTCACTGAGTGCCTGATAACATACCTTTGTGTGCTGTTTGTTTATTTGTTTTCTGCAGACGTAGGACAGCAGAAATGAATTCATCCATTATAAAACAGTACTGTACAGAACAGTCAAGACACATGTCAAAATAAGAAAAACAACAGTTACCGTGACACTTACACACAGGTATTCAGTACAGGTCACACAAGTCTCCAATCACCATTTACATCAAGTGTATTAGTACCTCATTATTAATTGATAGTCAACATTCAGAGTTTCAGACAGTTTCAACAAAACAAATCCATAACTATGTAACAATATTGGATTTATTGGACACTTTCATCAACATGTGACACCAAACTTTTTTTTTTTCAAACACAAATGTGACAAGGTAATCTTGTTAAAGCACATGCGAGATTCAACTTTGGATGAGTGAAAATTTAAGTGTACCAAAATGCATTCACAATCACATAGGCATCATGTATATTTCAACAGTATTTTTTAAATGGGTCTTTCAATTTCTAAGCCAGTAAGGCAAATTTTAACTGTCTTTATTCATGTAAGAGAAATGAACCATAATTTTTCATTACATACTACACTATCTGGCAAAAGAAGCACAAAAAAAATGTCAAAATAATTCGATTATTACATAGCTATTTCTTGCAGTGTAATATGATTTTCAACCAGGTACACCCCACACTGGATGCTGAATGGGCTTTATGTGCGCAAGATTATCATGTAAGCCACTTGCATGGCATGCAGAAATGTGAATTGGTGGGCATGTTGGTGAGAGAAGAATGGCTATAATTTGCAGCCCAGAAAATTTTAACCACAATCAAAATCCACTGCCAGAAGAGACGCCACACCTTTCAGCTCTGGCTTAAGAAAAAGATGTAGGATTTTTTTAAGAGGCTCAGGGGTCACCCCAGCATGTTGCTATGAGCATGCAAATTACCATCACACGGTGATCTTCCCAGAAGTGGTAGAGCTGAGGGTCAGGACAGCAGTGCAAGATCCCTATTTTTTACTGTAGCACCATAAGGATCCACATCAGACTTCCTCAAACACAGCCAGGAACAGCACATTTGACAGACCACTCAGTGAGTGTATGGTACACAGATGGCTGGTAGCACAAGGCCTCTACTGCACACATTCAGCTCAGCAACCAGTGCTGACAGTTGAACAGCATTTAAACTGTCTGCTGTGAGTGCAAAACCATATCAACTGGCACTAGTCAGGAATGGTAGAGGGTTTTTAATAGAGAGAAGGTTTTGCACTGATCTTGCTAATGGCACATATGAATCTGACGAAGTCTGTGGAGTGAACAGAGAAACCCATGGGGATGAGGAAGTGTGATGATCCGAGGTACCATTTGGACAGTGAACTGGTGTCATTGCTGACCATTTAATCAACCAAGTTCTAAAGTGGCACTGTTTTTCCATCACCACCCAAATCACTTTTTTTCAGCAGGACAATGCCAGGGTGCACACTGCATAATTCACAAAGGACTTCCAATGGCAGAATAACATCATCATCCTGCCTCATCAAGCCCATTCTCCATAAATCATTTGGGATGCCTCTGCAGCCAGCTACGCATTACCAATTAGCTGCTACAATGGCCTCAGTGTGGAATTAAGTCCTCCTTAATCAAATTAATGACTGAGTGCAGTATTATAGATGGTGCAGGGCTGCAACTGATGTTCGGCTGTAATTGATGCCCAAGGGAGGCCCATAAGATACTGATATGTATACTGTGAACAATATCCTTATAAGCTCCAGATGAATTGATTTTTTGGTTTGTTTTAAACTTCATAAACAAGTCACCTTCAATCTGTTACTTTTTTGTTTTTCATAATGTTGTAATGAAAAACAGAAAATGTAGTCCAAAAATAAAACTAAAATACACTAAATTATTTTTTTTTTTAAGTTTCTTTTGCCTGACAGTATATTTTCACCAGAAGCAGAATCTGCTATCAAGGCCTGCCATTTTAAGCAAGAACTAAATGCTTCGTTTTACTGAAATTATTCATACTTAGTGGGCTCACTGAGGCATTGGTCAACAAATGAGGCAGCTGCCTTTGTTTATTCACATCACCTTTTCACCATCCAGTTATATCTCATAACTTTCTTCATTTTTAACACTGATTTATCTTGTACAGGAATAGAGTCGCATGAAGAATATTAATTATTACAAATGTAGTGAACCCACATAGGCCAGCGAACGAAAATATTTGTGAGGCATTCTGGGAAAATAGGTAACTTGTCTGTATATTCAGGGGATGGGGGTGTGCAATCTTCTTTAAAAAAAAAAAATTCTGGGTTATTTATATTTTAAGAAACTTCACTCTTTGCTGCTAAAGGATACATGTTGCATGTCAAAAAGGATCTTAAATATATTGACTGTGCATTTAAACTCCATGACCTGTCCAGAGATATCAATATGGAGCTGACAGCTAATCTCAAATGTCTCAGCATTTGTTTTCTCAGACATGCTGTCAACAAACACAAACAACTTTGCACCAGTTTTAAAAAATATTTTCTGTTGCCATTATACCTTGTTTGTAATACCAATTATCGCAATACTTTGAAATGCAGATATGTTATAAATTTTGCCATGCTGCATCACAATTTTACACATACAAAAAAAAAAAAATAGTGCAGTGAAAGATATACAGAAGAATGGTTTGACACGACCAGGTAAGGCTGCATGTATTTTACTGCAGTGTGCCCTCAAAATGTTTTAATATGAGATCTGTGGTTCCTGCATACATCACTGTTACAATTACAGCTATAGTGAGGTAAAATTAAAACTTTTCATAGTTTCATATATTTAAAGTAATAAATTTAAAATGTACACTATTTCTTATGTGGAATCACTTGAAGGAAAAGCAAGTAAACACACATATGCACAAGTACGCATACCTACAGAAATTCTATATAAAAATGTGCACTATTTTCAGACAAGACACCATTACAACTACGATCAAACAGAATCAATAATCTTCATAAACTAAATTTAACACACACATTATTTTCTCCACTTTAAAAAAACATTCATTCTGAGACTAAATTATGCAAGCTATTAAAAAAAATAAAACTAGTATAACCTGAAAACACACAGTAAGAATCTCATGCAGTTATTCAAAACAGAGAAAGAAAAACAGGTTATAAAGGTTATTAAGAAATACACTTGACATAAATTCACCTGTGAAACTGACAAAGAATGTTAAAGATATTTCCTATGTCAGGAAGAGCTAACTTCTGTCATCTAACATGTTATGTACAATAAGAGGGCACAACACACACAAACCATTTATATCAGTTTTACAGTTCATAATATACTCTACAGGTTTCTTTTAGGCTGGAGAAATGTGAAAATAAATACTGATGGTCTTACATCACATTACACCATCAAAATGCTTGTTCACGTCTAAAAGTGACAGGACTGACCAAAGTAGCAGTACTGGGGGCAAAAATAGGAAGAAATTATTATAATCAAAACATGAAAAAGCTAGATGAAATATTGGCCGTACAGAAAACTAGTGAGCCCTTCGGCTGTCTGCAATACCCCAGGGTTGTGGCTATCAGCTATGCTTCCAAATATTCCCACTGGTCTTTCTCATACCCTTCATGCACATGATCTAGTAAAACATTCCTTCGACTTTCACAATATCTGTGGACAGAGAGAATGGAATATGTTTATAAGATACAAACTTTTGCACTGAATTCCAAAAAAACACACAAAGAGAACTGGAAACAGAGGTGAAAATGATGAGGAAAACATGGAAAGAACTTAGCGGATGGTACAGGACAGGAAGACTTGGCATGTGTTTGTTGAAGGCCTATGCTCCTTGGGGAGCTAAAGGGTATTGAAGGGCATTATAAGAATTTATATTTCTAGCACAGGGAGCAAACTCTTGTTTCCAAATACGGCAGAGTGTTAACTGTTTCAATGTCTATTATTCAAAACATTAATGATCTAAACTTAAAATTATCCAGGATAAAAGTCAGTAACAAGTTGTCTGACCTTGTAAGAAATGGAAGTTGCTGCATTAAACTCTGTGATGGATGCTATGCAGGCATTTAAGAACTGGGTTTTTTTCAAAATGATTGTCGTACAGTGTACTTTCTTATAATGTGCAGCTGAAATCTCAGTTTTAACAACTGAGGCAAATTAGAGCTATCCAGTGAAGGGTGAAAGCAAGTCTTGCATTCATAATGTTGCCAAAACATATACATATGATATTCATATCATCTTGTGCCACGTTAGATGGCATTGGTGATCATTTTTCTCCACAACGCCATCTATGGGTTCTTTTGGTTACTTCCTCCCATGCCATGCTGTCAGCCCACCTAATATTTCTCTTTCTTCCTCTGATTTTCCCTGCTACTATTCTCAGAAAATATGATGTTTAAAATGCAGCAGAAAGCTAGCAACTTATTGTATCTAACCATCTGCATGAAAACTTCCCCAAATAGTTTAAATTTGAACAGTGCTACAGAATAGCTTACTTAGTACATATAAAATTATCTCAGATCAAGCATGAAAAAAAGACATCTAGAGTGGTTACTGCACTGGCTTCTGAGCTCAGTGGTCCAAGGTTCGATCCCCAGTTGAGATGGGATTTTTTTAGACCGCAAACGGCTCCGGAGTCGACCCAGCTTCATGAATTGGGTACCAGAGTAACTCTGGGAAGGTTACAGGTGGCCGGTGTGATGCTGACCACATCACCCCTAGCTAGTGTGGCGTATGATCAAGAAAATATGAGCTTAACACCATATTCCCAATATGCCTCAATGGGAATGTAATGGGATCAGTTACGGTTTTTTTTAAATTTTTTATTTATTTAAAGAGAGCTTTTCTCCTGCAGCAACAGAATATCAAGCAGCTACTGAATATGACCACAACAATGTTACGGATAAATCTGTACCAGAGTTCAATGAATTCAGTTTAAACAGTCCAGAATGGTATATCCATGTATGTACTTGTCTGATGTGCTTTAGACAGTAATTTGCTGCTGCTACTGTCATTAATTTGTTAATACTCCATGATTATGCTGTGTAGTTCTTAACTTTCTTGAAAATAGCAGAGAAGGAACTTGTGCAATGGGGTAACTGAGAGGATAACATGGTGACCACCTCAGCACTGTATATTGGGAGTTTTGATTATGACGATAGCTGCTATCAGCTGTCTCCTGATACACGTGGGAATTGATGGATTAATCACATAAGTTGTGCAGGACTAAAATTATTCTGAGACACATTAATTCCAATTAATACATTATTAACATTAATATTACAGTGATCTGATACGCAAGAGGGGCCCAAAGTAATTTTCATACATGGGGCTCTATATTTTATAAAACCAGTTCTGCATAAAAACGTACATTGCTTCTACCTATAAAATGGTTTCACAAATACTGAGACGCACTCACTAGCAGCCAAATCTCGCACCTCACAATTTCTTTATTGGAAACTTTTCATATTTTAATTGTTCACCTACCTGTATTTATCCTGAACCTTTTGTTTAATATCTTGGAGCACTTCTGAAGAGATTTCCCTCTCTAAGTACTCAGACAGCTGTTCAGTGGCATTTTCCAGATCTTTCTGGTTGTCCTAAGAACAGGAGATAATGACACAGAAATGATAAAGGCACCATAGACTGGAAGAATGTAGAAAACCTGTGATGCCTGAACTAGTCAGAACAGCATCTGAAAAGAAATCGTCATTTTCTTTTTCACTCGCTATGGAGGATGGAGCCACCACTGCCGCTGGTCCTCCTTGCAAGAACCCTGCACAAGCATTACAGACTCCTGCTGCGGTGGTTACGGTGGCAATTTGTTTTACATGACAAGGTTGCCATCCCCATGTGCAACAACTGCACATTATTCACCTTGTATGACACACCTTAAGGTGCAGTAATCCTTTTCTTTCTTTGTCTCTTCAGAGATCCCTGGGAACTACACGGGGCATTACATCTTAAATCAATCAATACCCTTTAGCTCCCTGAGGAGCATAGGCCTTCAACAAACACATGCCAAGTCTTCCTGTCCTGTGCCATCCGCTCAAGTTCTTTCCATGTTTTTCTCATCATTTTCACCTCTGTTTCCAGCTCTCTTCTCCATGTGTTTTTTGGTCTACCTCTGCCTCTGTGGATTCCAGAACAAGGACTGCCTTGTAATGCTATCAACATGTTTCCTAAATGTGTGTCCTATCCATTGCCCGCGTCTTCTTCTCAACTCTTGTTCCACTGGCACTTGTCTGGTTCATCATCAATTCCACATTTGTGACTTTGTCATACCATTTCAGTCCTTCTATTCTACGCAAGCACCCATTTATAAAAGTCTGTAGCTTTTTGGTTGTTTTTCTTGCTCTCCATGTCTCAGAGCCATACAACAGGACTGACTTGACATTTGAGTTGAAGATTCTTATTTTCGTGTTGGACTTGATTTCTCTTGTTCTCCATATATTTCCCAATGCAATGAAAGCTCCTCTTGCTTTTGTATTCTTATTTTAATATCACTGTCTGTCCCTCCAACATTGTCTATATTACTGCCAAGATATGTGTACAATTCCACATCCTTTAGTGGTGTTTCTTCAAGTTCAACCTTATCATTCTTGCATTTATTCTCATAATCTTTGTCTTTTCCCTGTGTATTTTCAGGCCCACGTGACCTCTCATAGAGAATTTTCATTTTCTCTTGCATCTGATTATGGTTATGGGACAGAAGAGCCAAGTCATCTGCAAAATCCAGATCATCAAGCTGTTTAGTCAGATTCCACTGGATTCCATTTCTATTGTGTGATATCGATGTTTTCATAACCCAATCTATTGCTGGTAAGAAAAGAAATGGCAACAAGAGGCATCCCTGTCTCACTCCTGTTCTAATCCTAAATGGTTCTGTAAGTTGTCCTTCATGAAGAACTCTGCATGTCATGTCTTCATAGGTCTTCCTTATTAAGTTAATGATCTTCATGGGAATTCCATAATGCCTCATCTTATATGGCTAAAACAAAATAGGCTACTGAGATGATGGGAGGAAAAAAAATATTAAACACAGGTTAATTCTCCTTACCTACTGGTGAAAACATGTGCCTCAGTATGTCAGGCATTTGTGATTTTCCCCAGCAGTGCCCATAATTATGAATCTATGTTTACACTGCACAGCAACACTTTGTCTATGTAATATGCTTGAGTAAAAAATGAATGTCAGCAGCGTCAATACACTACAGTTGTGTAATTTAAACTATGGAAGCAAAAAAAGTTTCACGTAAAAAATCTTCTGAACACATATTGCAGAAAAGTATACATTTGAAATAATTTCAAACCTGTGCATGAATAAGTAAAATCCTCACTTACAAATGAAATATTTAGATATTCTATAAAATGAAACAGAAAATAAAGAAATAAAATTATATTAAACAATAATTAAACTTAATTTACTCTTATTTTAAATTAGTCCCACTGTTAAAAATGCTGCTACCCTCACACGTGTAAACAGTGACTTAGTCAAGCCTACTTTGACTTAAGATGTTTTCATATTTATTTCCTGTCAAGTATGCATTCACAATGAGTAGTGCATACACTGACATTTTCTTGGTCAAGCCACTGTTTTCATAAGCGAGAAAGATGGGCACACTAGAGATTTGCTATGAATGAACAACGGTTCCCAAGATTACTTTCAACGAGTCACACTTTATCATAATTTACTATATCTTTCACCACGACACTAAGACATAATAAGTGGCCGCAACGTAGGTTTTTTCTTGTCATTTCTCCTTGTAAGACGTATTACTATTTGTTTTTTTTAATTTGTTTATTCTACCATAAGACATAATAAGACAAAAACAGAAAACTTACTTCAAATATAATAGACTGGTTGTTTTTCTTAAGATAAAAGGCGAATACATAAGTGTACATAAGGGTCTGTCTGCATAGACACAGCACATCAACTGCCTTCTTGAGGAACTGCACTTCAATCCATGACATATTGTGTTGCTGCATCTCCTCCATCTTTGACTTGATAGACTGATAGAGCTAACATACAAAAATCAACGTAAAATAAGTTATAATAAGAACCACTAATGTAGCAGGGTAAACAACAAATAAATAACACTAAGCTGTATCAAGAAACAGGTTTTTTAACCTTTAGCACGCTGCGGGCGACACATGTCGCCCGCAGAAACCTATGTTCTGAACGCTGGAGGCGACATGTGTCGCCTTACGGATTTCATCGTTTCTAGCATTAGGACTTGTGTACACGTGATTTCAGCCCCGGATGTTAAGTTGTAATGTTATTTGCAAGAGAGTTAGCTTCCGTTTCCGATCTTAAAAAAATGATGGGTGTATCCGCGTTTATTTTTTGTAAATTTTTAAAATCGAAATGAATCGGCATCGAACACGCGGCCATTTTCGCTCTAATTTTATTGGATTCTGACGCCATGCGGTGGGGATGAGATTTTTGTCTTTATAAGTGCTGATATCGGTTCTCAGAATATGTTTGATGGCTGAGATGGAAACGAAAGTAGAATGGCATTGCTAGTATGTATAATTTTAGGGGTTAGGACTAGGAATATCGGAAAGGTTTAGAATTACGGCCGAATGTCACTGCTGACGAGGGCGTTTGTTGCTTTGCTACTGATGATGGGTGTAACGAAAAGATCGTCATTTGATTTGTATTGGTCTGTTGGTCAAATGACTTTCATTGAGATGCAAGGGATATGGACTCTTCGTGTGTTGGTTATTTTTTTTAAATTTTAATTTTTTTTTTTATTACTTTAATTTTTTTTTTTCGTTTTTTTCATCTTTCCTTTCCTCTCTTCCTATCACATCTAACATGTACACAAACAAATTTTATATCATCAGATTCACCATTCATTTATTTATATAAATTCCAAAAATGATAGCAATTGACCAAGAAACACAAAAACTATAGACATTACAAGTCACCCACTATAAAAACGGGACGCTGTGAAAAAGAGTGCAGCGGCAGGCGACTATTTTCGCCAAAAGAATGCCGCGTGCTAAAGGTTAAAAACTTATCATTTTCCTTTTCGCTCCCTACGGAGCATGGACAAACTGCTGCAGCCGCTCCCCTTGTAAATCGCCTGCACAAAGTACTCACATATTCTTGCAGCAGTGTTTTCTGTAGTAATTTTTTTTACATGATGAGGTTGCCAGCCGCATGCACACCATCATATTAGTCACCTTGTACGATATGCCTGCGAGGGGGGATAGTAGTCCTATTCTTTCTTTGTTTCTTGAGGGACCCTCCCCCGACTACATGGGGCCTGTTTTCTTATATTCACTGATTATGCCATGAATTGTAGTAAATAAGATTGATTATTGGTTTCTGATCCAATAAATGACGTGCAGCCTGGCATGGTCACTTTGTTTCTTTCAGATCTCTGGCACCCACCTCTATACATTTTCTTCTGGGGTCATGCACTATACTATTCCTTCTTTTCTGAGGCTATACAGTGATACTGCCAATTCATCCTCACTAGGCGTCCGAACCGACTCAAGTCTTATGTTTTTTCAATATATTCCTTCATTGATGCTATTCTTAACCAAGGCCCTGATCTTATTTCTCAACAGATCCTTTCATGTTTCATTAGCCGCCACCTTTTACATAAATGTTATTTCACATGTAGTGATCTTTCTCTTTTGTTCTTGGGTAGTGTCCAGATCTGGTATGGACAGCACAATGTTGGTATTAATATTGTATTTATCAGTTGTTTCTCTGTGATATTTGTATGCTTTAAAATTGCGGTGAGCTGGTACATCAATTTAGTGGTTTCTTCAAAATCTAATGTTAAATTCTCTGTTCTATATTCTTTACATGAAGAACAAATTGCCATCAGTTGCTGGCTCAGGCTGATTGTGGTGCCATCCTTTCCTTCCTTCTGCCTTTTCTTTTCTAATTCTAGCAAGTTTTTTATTTTGTTAATTCTTGGGTGTGCAACGTGATAATTATGTCCTTGCTAATTTAGAAATACATACATTATTCTTGCCATATTGCTCAGGTATTTTGAGATTCATATTATTGCAAATTCTGCACATAAAGTGAGACTATTATTATGTTTTAAAACGCACTATTTGAAATTCACATAAAATGCCAACTCACTGTATTTACATTTTGGAGAATCGCAATTTATCAGCAAACTGTAATTATAATTTTAACATTGTTATTTTATTTTAACCTAAACTGCACTGCTACTCCTCCCCTTAAGTTTAGCATATTGCACCACAGTACTGGTATATTAAAAACTCAAATACCAAGCTGCATGACAGCAGTGGTATACGAAACAAAGACTCACCAATATGCTTAACTAAGGTCGTGGTGCATTTTGAAATCGCCCTTAGCTTACACTGTTCTAGTTTAATATAGAAGATCTTTGCAAGACTTTAAAAAAAAAAACAGTGCAAATATAAGAAATGTTATGATGCTGTACTATGTTTATATTTTCTAGGTTTTTTTTAATGCATGTGAACCCAGAAAAGTGGCCTTTAAAAGCAAAAATATTTGATCTTTCTGCACCTGCCAACAAATTGAAACACAATAATCACATATTTCTATATCAGATCTTGGGACAACCACAGGAAGACACCTGCTTTGGGAGTATCTCTTTAAGTTTTAAACATCACTAAAACAGGCCTTCCAACAACTTCTATATATAGCTTGGGCGTGATTTTCTAAACGGTAAAACATTTCCACTGCTCAATAGAAAATGTAATGGTACTTTCAAGTACCATTTTAAAACAAAAATGATTTTTGCATGGCTGCTCAATTTTTGGAAAGAATAACCTCTGTCTGGCCAATTGAGAAGTTAATATAAATAAAAAAAATTGATATAAATACTATTTGGCTGAAAATTTGAGTGGGAAAAGCAGAAATGATAAGATAAAGTAAATGTCAAACATTTATGACAATATATAAGTATTAACCAACCATATGTTCAAATTTGAGGCTCTGCATGTGGTTCATGTACCTATTACAGTAGAACAGATACCGCTGTAGAGCTGCACGAGATCTCTGCAATGTTAAAAGTATATATATGTATATATAAAGAATTTCAATGTTCATTTCACCAGTGATGGCAATAAAATGCTATAGCACGTTTCACTAGCTTTGCCCAACTTCAAAATGCTATATCTCAGCGAATATATAACGCATATAAGTGACATTTTGTGTGTGAATTTGAAATGGTATAGACCCTATGAATTAAATTTTTAATTAAAATGCGGCCATTGGTTTCAATTTTCGTTTCTTTGCGATATAATATAAAATCCTACTTGCCAACACACATCACACGCACACATATTGAAATGTCTACAGTAAATTATACGACCTCATTTGCACATTTTTGGTTTATCAAGCAATTGGCATGATTTTTGAGTGAAATTGCGTGAAATCGCACTTCTTGAACATAAAACAGTTTATATCCGGTGCAACGCACACATTGTCAATCAGAGGTGTGTCTACAAAAATTATTGTGTGGTTAAGAAGGAAAAATGAGTCTGCGAGTACATTTTATGACATTACAGCAAATCACAAATAGGATTTTTAAGTATTTCTGCAATGAAGCTACTCGAGGAAAACCATATCATTCTATTTCAAACCCACAAAAGAGGACTATTCACGCCTTGGGGATAAGCAAACGATCATTGCACCGCTGGATAGCGACATCTGAAATGTCTAATTCCAGTGTTTTACACACGAAAATTAGGCCAAGAGTGGTGGAATTGTGAATCATGTACTTCCTTCCTTGGATAGACCGTGGTGTTTGATAATGGACAATGCCTCATATCACAACGTTGTGGCACCAGAAGATAAAGTTTCTAATTCATCAAGTATTAAAGATGTAATAAAGATTTGGCTGACCATAAACAACATTCCATTCAACGAAATGTCCATGAACCTGAATTACTTGGAATTGTAAAAAAAGACACAGCATACAAAGATATTTCACATAGACAAGGCAATCCATGAACATGGTCACAGATGTTTAAGATTACCTCCTTACCATTCTCACTTAAACCCAATAGAATTAGTATGGGCTAAAATTAAGGAACAGGTAGCAACAGAAAATAGAACGTTCAAATTAAAAGATGTTGAAATACTTATAAAAGCCGCCATCTCCAATATAGCCAGGGATTATTGGAAGAAAAGTGAGAACCATGTGTTACAAGAGGAAGAGGAATATTGGAAGAATGATGGTTTGTCCTTCATTCAGCCGAGATTGATTTTCAATTTCTCAGAGACATCTGATTATGATTCGGATGAAGTTTAATTTCTTTAAAGATGACCTTACCGTTATTTACAAGCACATTAGAGGAGCAACGTTCCATTATGATATTTATGAACCGCAAAGAGATGATACCCATTGAAATAATTCGATCAAGGAAGGTCCAGTTTGGTAGCGCATTAAATGTCAATGACAAACAATGTCACGAGTATTTCGCATGCAGATCATTTAAGAAATCATCTTCAACATGTATTCAATTGCAAACGTGATGGCCACATTATTGTAATAGTAGACACGCCTATGCCTAATCAATTCACAGAATCTGTGCATGAAGTGGTAAAATTTCTTTTCTCGATACACAATAATTAGTATGCCGACAAAGATCAAAGGATTTCATCCGTTTATGGGAACTGGACAAGATGCACAGATATAAAGTATATATTTGTTGGGTCTAACCCAATATAACATCGTATGCAAAAAAAGGCATTAATACGTTAGACGGTTAATCAGATAATTACATTTGTTTGAGGGCAAAGCTAGTGAAACGTGCTATAGTAATGTCTACAAGACAAACCAAAAAGCTCTAAACATAAAACTCAGGTGGTACATGTTTTGTAACATTCACAGCATATGTTCTTTTCTTGAGCTAAAAGGAACTGCTAATGTATTAAATGATATTTACCTACAACTTCCAGCCAATGGTATTTTCAGAGACATTTACCTACAACTTTACACCAATGACTAGAACAATTTACCAGAACTTCCAAATGACTACCTGTATCTTTTGTATTTTAAAAAAAAAGAGGGGGGGGGGGGGGGGGGGGGAGGAGAAAGGGAAGACTAGGCCTAGAATAGATTTAAAATACAAACAAATTGAATGTTTCAAATTTGTACCTCTTGCCTCCAGACTGTCTATATTTCAGATTTAATGCATGCTTCCTGTAGTTAGTTTGCGTTTTGTTCCAATACAAAATACTGCAGTCTCCACACAGCACGTGGTTAATGTTGGGAGTTAACTGTTTTGTTTCTATATTAACCACATGTGGTTGCTTCATGGTCAAGAAACAGCAGTCGGCTCTATCATCCTTTGGAATAGTTGTTGTCTTATGAGATTAGTATTGTCATATATGTACAGGATGTTCGGCCCATTTTCTTTCATGCCAAAATATCTGCACCTTGAGCAGCTTCCACTCTGTATGCAGCGCCCTGCCTTAGCTTATATCAGTCCATTTTTTCAGGATTCTGCTAATGTCATCTATCCACTGATAACATGTTATGATCACATGGGCTACCAGATTTTCTTTTGTGTGTTTCATGGCCCAGTATCAGGCAAGAGAAGACAGGGCAGACAGAAACAGAAATTGATTGACATATAGGAGTGAGCACATTCTACATGTTTTGGAACAAAACAAGAGAAGTGAGCACATCTACCTGTTTTGGAACTAAACAAGAGGAGTGAGCACATCTACCTGTTTTGGAACTAAACAAGAGGAATGAGCACATCTACCTGTTTTGGAACTAAACAAGAGGATTGAGCACATCTACCTGTTTTGGAACTAAACAAGAGGAATGAGCACATCTACCTGTGTTGGAACTAAACAAGAGGAGTGAGCACATCTACCTGTGTTGGAACTAAACAAGAGGAGTGAGCACATCTACCTGTTTTGGAACTAAACAAGAGGAATGAGCACATCTACCTGTTTTGGAACTAAACAATAGGAATGAGCACATCTACCTGTTTTAGAACTAAAAAAGAGGAGTGAGCACATCTACCTGTTTTGGAACTAAACAAGAGGAATGAGCACATCTACCTGTTTTGGAACTAAACAAGAGGAGTGAGCACATCTACCTGTTTTGGAACTAAACAAGAGGAGTGAGCACATCTACCTGTTTTGGAACTAAACAAGAGGAATGAGCACATCTACCTGTTTTGGAACTAAACAATAGGAATGAGCACATCTACCTGTTTTGGAACTAAACAATAGGAATGAGCACATCTACCTGTTTTGGAACTAAACAATAGGAATGAGCACATCTACCTGTTTTGGAACTAAACAAGAGGAATGAGCACATCTACCTGTTTTGGAACTAAACAAGAGGAATGAGCACATCTACCTGTGTTGGAACTAAACAATAGGAATGAGCACATCTACCTGTGTTGGAACTAAACAAGAGGAATGAGCACATCTACCTGTTTTGGAACTAAACAATAGGAATGAGCACATCTACCTGTGTTGGAACTAAACAAGAGGAGTGAGCACATCTACCTGTTTTGGAACTAAACAATAGGAATGAGCACATCTACCTGTTTTGGAACTAAACAAGAGGAATGAGCACATCTACCTGTTTTGGAACTAAACAAGAGGAGTGAGCACATCTACCTGTTTTGGAACTAAACAAGAGGAATGAGCACATCTACCTGTTTTGGAACTAAACAATAGGAATGAGCACATCTACCTGTTTTGGAACTAAACAATAGGAATGAGCACATCTACCTGTGTTGGAACTAAACAAGAGGAGTGAGCACATCTACCTGTTTTGGAACTAAACAAGAGGAATGAGCACATCTACCTGTGTTGGAACTAAACAATAGGAATGAGCACATTTACCTGTTTTGGAACTAAACAATAGGAATGAGCACATCTACCTGTTTTGGAACTAAACAATAGGAATGAGCACATCTACCTGTTTTGGAACTAAACAAGAGGAATGAGCACATCTACCTGTTTTGGAACTAAACAATAGGAATGAGCACATCTACCTGTTTTGGAACTAAACAAGAGGAATGAGCACATCTACCTGTTTTGGAACTAAACAATAGGAATGAGCACATCTACCTGTGTTGGAACTAAACAAGAGGAGTGAGCACATCTACCTGTTTTGGAACTAAACAATAGGAATGAGCACATCTACCTGTGTTGGAACTAAACAAGAGGAGTGAGCACATCTACCTGTTTTGGAACTAAACAATAGGAATGAGCACATCTACCTGTTTTGGAACTAAACAAGAGGAATGAGCACATCTACCTGTTTTGGAACTAAACAAGAGGAGTGAGCACATCTACCTGTTTTGGAACTAAACAAGAGGAATGAGCACATCTACCTGTTTTGGAACTAAACAAGAAGAATGAGCACATCTACCTGTTTTGGAACTAAACAATAGGAATGAGCACATCTACCTGTTTTGGAACTAAACAATAGGAATGAGCACATCTACCTGTGTTGGAACTAAACAAGAGGAGTGAGCACATCTACCTGTTTTGGAACTAAACAATAGGAATGAGCACATCTACCTGTTTTGGAACTAAACAAGAGGAATGAGCACATCTACCTGTTTTGGAACTAAACAAGAGGAGTGAGCACATCTACCTGTTTTGGAACTAAACAAGAGGAATGAGCACATCTACCTGTTTTGGAACTAAACAATAGGAATGAGCACATCTACCTGTTTTGGAACTAAACAATAGGAATGAGCACATCTACCTGTGTTGGAACTAAACAAGAGGAGTGAGCACATCTACCTGTTTTGGAACTAAACAAGAGGAATGAGCACATCTACCTGTTTTGGAACTAAACAAGAGGAATGAGCACATCTACCTGTTTTGGAACTAAACAATAGGAATGAGCACATCTACCTGTTTTGGAACTAAACAAGAGGAATGAGCACATCTACCTGTTTTGGAACTAAACAAGAGGAATGAGCACATCTACCTGTGTTGGAACTAAACAAGAGGAATGAGCACATCTACCTGTTTTGGAACTAAACAAGAGGAATGAGCACATCTACCTGTTTTGGAACTAAACAATAGGAATGAGCACATCTACCTGTTTTGGAACTAAACAAGAGGAATGAGCATATCTACCTGTTTTGGAACTAAACAAGAGGAATGAGCACATCTACCTGTGTTGGAACTAAACAAGAGGAATGAGCACATCTACCTGTGTTGGAACTAAACAAGAGGAGTGAGCACATCTACCTGTTTTGGAACTAAACAATAGGAATGAGCACATCTACCTGTTTTGGAACTAAACAAGAGGAATGAGCACATCTACCTGTGTTGGAACTAAACAAGAGGAGTGAGCACATCTACCTGTTTTGGAACTAAACAATAGGAATGAGCACAACTACCTGTTTTGGAACTAAACAAGAGGAATGAGCACATCTACCTGTGTTGGAACTAAACAAGAGGAGTGAGCACATCTACCTGTTTTGGAACTAAACAATAGGAATGAGCACATCTACCTGTGTTGGAACTAAACAAGAGGAGTGAGCACATCTACCTGTTTTGGAACTAAACAATAGGAATGAGCACATCTACCTGTGTTGGAACTGAACAGACAAATAATAAATAGTAAACATAAATGGGCATGTTGCAGACACTTATAAAAATAATAAAGTAGAAGAAAACTAGATAACAAAAAAGTGATAGGCTTACTGGGGAATCAAACCCAAGGCCATCAGAACAAAAAGGACAACGACCATCTTAAGTTTTATACTTTTTTCCCCCCTTATGAATGCCTGCACATACACATTTATGCATATCATTTCCCATTCACAGGTCTAGAATTTATTCCTAATAATCATTAGACAGAAATGGTGACTACTAGTAAAGTACTCATCATCTGTGGAGTCCCAAATGACCAAGTGTTATGGGACAAGTCAAGTAAATACCTTACCTCTTGACTATCTCTAGCTTTCTTGGCATCATCTTCATTGTATCTGTTACAGTTATACCTGAAGACAAGAACAACACATCTGAATTATAAGATGGCCATGCAAAAATAGCAAATTAAAACAGACAACAATTTATTTGCAAGCAATTATGATTTGCATAATTAAGGGCCTAGCAAAATTAATAGCTCATAGGACATTTCCTATATATTTTCTTTTGTCTGAAAAAAAAAAAGGAGACACTGCAGCTAACATATTTTTGGAAGAACCGCCCCACAGTCATATGTTCATTCATTCATAACCCTCCACTCCCAAAGGAGCATAGGCCTTCAACAAACACATGCCAACTCCTGTCACGTGCCATCATCTCAAGTTCTTTCCACGTTCTCCTCATGTCATGTGTGCTCAACAATTATTGATCTTTATGACCTCTGAAATTTCACAAATCACACTTCATTTGTAGAAGGATTAAAGTGGTACAAAAAGATCTCTAATGTGGAACTGATGACAAGAAGTAGACATGCAGCAGTGGAACAAAAGATAAGAAGACACTGGAGATGGATGGGACATATGTTGAGAAAACCTGTTGATAGCATTACCACGCAGTCCTTGTTCTGCAATACCTAGGGTAAGAGAGGTACAGGAAGGTCAAAGAACACACAGAGAAGAGAACTGGAGACAATGAAGCAGATGAAGAAGACCTTGAGCTGATGGCACAGACAGGAAGACTTGGCATAAGTTTGTTGATGGCACAGACAGGAAGACTTGGCATAAGTTTGTTGATGGCACAGACAGGAAGACTTGGCATAAGTTTGCTGAAGGCCTATGCTTCTTGGGAAGTTGAAAGAACAATAATTTCATTTGGATCTGCCTTTATATGCAATGTACACATTCAACACTGACATCTGAATGTACAATGATTTTGCTATAGCATTTCGATGTTTTGCACAATGCATCATATGGTGAAAGCATCTAGTCCATCACATCAGCACTCTCCTTGTGGTGGCAGCAGATAGAAATATCACCAGGATATTATATATATACATATATAAATCCTGTAAAAGGTGACTGAGCATATATTCATTCCTCTTGCCATGTGTGGAAATGGTACTGAAAATAAACAACTTCAAAATGTCTATAGCCTCACATCCATTTGGTATGCTGCATAGACCAGTCACTGGTGGTACTTCTCCCAATGAAACCAGGAACATGTGCTTCTTCCATAATTGAACAAAGTCATGCATTATCTGAAACACTTTAACTGTCAGCATCCACTTCAGTTTCACCATTACTTCTGCTAGCATTACATTTCACACAAATCATCGCTGTCACTATTAAGGATTATGTTTAGTGATTACGCAGCATTAAAATGTTCTGTTCCATATGTGCTGGAAATATTTTCACTTTATCAAAACCTCTCTAAAAAGTTTCCTTAGTCATAAAAACAAATACTAAAACATTAAAACAACTTGCGTACCAAACACTATAGGATGGCTAGACATATTAGGTAATAAACATTAAGCCTTCACTGGTCAAGTCAAAATCCTGGCAGGTCATAGTAGTTTTAGTTGGTTGCTCTAGACACACACAAAATTGTTCTAAGAATATACTAGGAGCTCTTGTGCAGGGTATGATAGAAAATCTAGGATGTCTATGGACGTCATATGCGGTTGAAGTGTTAATACCTAGAGCTCTCTTGGGAATACAGGCCAGTGATCACACCTTTCCCTTTATTTATTTTCTGTGTCACTTCCTTCACCTGTCTTTGTGTATATTTTCCTTGCTTCATTTCTGCTGTTGTATCATTTATTCATGTTCCCTGGCTATCCCTCATACACTTTTCCAGTAGGCTCATCAGTTGAATTCCTGAGTAAGCGTTCTACGCATATACACTTCTACTTCCTTTCATGTTTTTTGTGACATCCATGCTTTCATGTTTGCTTCAACTTCCTATAACTTAAGCTACACAATCACAGAAAATTATGCATGTATGAAATCAATCTGATAGCTTTATTTTCAATTATGCTAGCCATTGTATTCTTTGCATTCTGTATCTGTTATGGATTTCTGCCCGCTGTCTTTTTAAGTTCATTTCTTGCAAGCTCTAAATTCTTATTCCGCAGGAGTTGTTAATCCATTCTTTCATGCTCTCAAATGCTACATATTCTAGAATTCCCTTCATTTCACAAAGTATGGCTAATTTTAAAATAAGTGGCCAAATTAAAACAAAAGAATAAAAACAACCAAATAAACAAAGGAGGAGGGGGAGCGCAAAAACAGAACATAGATCATTAATATAAATTTAAACCCCACCATGAAGAACCATGAGGCTCCCAGGGCCCAAGACAAACCCAGCAGAAGTCTGCTTTGCAGTTCTGATTTTTACAGACCATGTGGTTGCAGCCGCCATCTTTCTCTATCGTGACGTGACACTTAGGGCACTCCTGAGTTGAGATCAAGCAAAAGAAACAGAAAACAATATTCAAATTCTATTGGTAAGCTTCAAACTCATTCCTCTCTAAACAATATTCTGTCAATTTTATTCTGCTATTAAGTAATTTGATGTAATTACTGATGCAGATATTGCCAGGAATGATGAGAACTAGCTATATCTTGGTTACTCCTTGTAAAATAAAACTTTGGTTTTTTAAATCCCTCTCAATTTTTTTTCCCTTTTTGTCTAGCTGATATTTCAGGCTGTTTTTTTTTTCAATGTGTGCATGTGCGATGAGAAGAGGAAGGAACTGAATATTTCAGATACAACTTCAGTTAGTACATTAAATGTTTAATACAACATTCAATTTCAAACAAAATAATATCAATTAAAAACAAGGTGTCTTTAAAATACTGTGGTGCAAAATATGTATTAAACCGTTGTCTTTAATACTAAACATGCTGGGCAATAAATTGGACATGCTGGGCAATGGAAACAAGATTTGCAATACAATACACGGATCACATCACAAAATACATCCTGTTTCCAAGACTTAACAATCCTGAACACTCGCAAACTTAAATGTTATGATCTAGCAACAATAAAAACTAGACTGCCAAGGACTATCCTTATAAATGCAGTCCCTGGAATAAAATACAAGCGGAAGACCAAAGATGCACTGGACAGATAATCAATAATGGAAACAAATTTTGAGAGACACAAGTACTGGCGCAAGTCAGGCAAGTGTGGAAACAAATAATAAAACATTCAATGGAAAGTTGTGCCCCAAGAACCGCCTACATTACACATGAGGGATGGAAGGAAGGAACACTTCTGTGTTTGTGTTACACCAATGAGGGAAGGAAGGAAGGAATACTTCAGTGTGTGCTGTCACTCAGTTAAAGTGATACCTAATAGCTCATGTCTGCTGTTATCAACTGTGATGTACTGTCACTGCAACTTTTACCATACGATTTATTGCTACTATTTAGTCTATGTGATATCTTATACCTTTGTGTGTTACTTCCTGAAATAAGTTATATGTAATAACTCTTGTTATTCAATATGGAATTCTTTGCTGTTATTCAACATAGAAATGATATTTGTTGCTGTCCAGTGATATACTACCACTTTGATTTTGCTATTACTCAAATTGATGAGATATCTAATACCCTTGCGTTTATTACTATCTAATTTAAGTAATACACAGGGTTCATAGCAAATTTCTTCAAGCATTTTCCAGGCTTTTTCCAGGTCCAGCACGTGATTTTCAAGGATGGGAAACTCTAATATTTTCCTCATCTAATTTTCTCAGATATAATTATCACTTTGCTGACCAGCAATCCGGAGCATTACCGTCTCCCATTACCAAGGGTGTTTGCAGATTTCTTTACAAAGAACTTTTTTTTTTTTTTTAAATTCATAAAAGATTGAAAAACAGACATCTTTTCCAAGTTTTTAGTGAATTTGTTCAACATCAGTGCAATAAAATGTTAGTGACATGGATGGTAATGAATAAAATAAGCTTGATTGACGTATTGATTTAATGATTAACCACGTATATCAACATAAAAGGCTAATAAAATTGGAATAAATTGTTTAAAAAAAACTGTATTTTTCGTGTTTGTCTTTTTTGAATGTATTCTGCATCTGTGGCATCTGACAATGAGCGTTTGTAAATGTTTGAGTAGTTAAGTACCTCTAGTTGGAGTCTGAGCTGCTTTTTTCATTAACTGGGGTTGAAGTTGTAGCTGTAGGCCTCTGCAAGAGTCTTTGTCAACGATCCACGTTGATAATCCTTGACTGTGTGGTATAACTTGAAGCAGGGTATCAGGCATAGAGGTACATTGCAATCTGGGCAGTACATGCAAGTCTGGCTTCTGTTCCCTGCAGCCTTACACACTTTACAGTCTGGTTTGTACCTTGCCCTTTCATATTTATCAATGAAGTGGTGCTCAGTAAGTCGTGTTGTTGTGACCTGTGGTTTTGAAGGTGTCACATTGCGTCGAAGAATAGCAGGTTCAATAAGAGTCATACTGACATCCTGATCTTCGCTTTGATCTTTTTTTTGTAGAGTTGGCAGTGTTGTAGGTTATGTGCCCATTGACCAGGGCAGTTTCAACTAAGAAATAATATAAAAATAGGATCTGTGTGGGTAGGGGTAGCTTGCACCTAGTTGGCTGACGTTTCCACACCTCCCATACTTTTGCTGTATTTTTCTACAAGCACTGGCTTATGAATTGTTCTGCCCTAAAGAATTTGTCTTTCTAACTGTCTTGTTTATATTATCATTGGAGTTAACAGTGGATATAAGGTTAAATCTTTTCGTATCATGCCAGGTGACTGTCAGCATGCCTTATCTTCTGTCGCACAAAACACAGGATGATTTGTCTTTTTCAATTTGAGTTTTTTCTTCAGTGCTACAGGAAAATGCTTCCTATTTTCCGCTACTGTTCCAAATGCACCAATCTAAATTTTAGGTCTTGAAATAAAGCTGAAGGCTGAATCAAAACTACCACAGAAGAGAATATATCCCTTGTTGCGTATGAAATTTGAATTAAAACTATGGTGACTTTTCACTGGAAAAAAAAAGAGTCCAAATAATCTCAGCTCTAAAGAGTTTTTTCCTTGGTCACAAATGATGTCACATCTGTAGGTCTCCTAGTAGTGTTAGTTTAAAAAAAAAAAAAGGAACACAAATAACTTATGAGTAGGCCTAAGCTATGTATAGTTACCAATTCAAAATTCTAAACGCATACATAATACAGTCAAACAATATTTAACTAGAACAAAAGGTAATATATATAGTAATTGGGAGGGTAATACTTATGATAAGTGAAAATCTATTAAATATCTAACTGGAGACCTTTACACCCCCCCCCCCCCCCCCCCCCATCTTAACTATTTTTGTTGGGTTTTGTTTCGTTTGTTTGTTTAGATTTTTTATTTTAAATTTAATTTAATTTTTTTTTTAATTTTAAATAACATAGGCCTATCCACAAAATTGCTGATTTTCATTTATCCTAATTACAGTGATTTGACAGATGTGATGCCACTTTCGTGTATCGTCGGTTATTCATGTTATCTGAAATTGAAAACATGCAGGCCTAGGCCTATCCTAATTAGCCTATAACCCTTCAGAGGTAGAATGGGATAAGTCTTTTCATCATAAATATAATAAAAAAAGCATTCAAAATATATTTATTTCCAAAAACTGTGGTGAAATGAACAGTGGGACATGGGTCTGATAACAGGGTAGGCTATAGGATATGGAATCGCCATCAATTTCTATTCCTGACCATCTTAAACTGTGTCAAATATATTCCCGTATGCAGAGGTAAACCAAGAAATTTCGTTCAAACGCTTGCTTATAGGCTAATTTTGGCCATGGTTAAAAATTAAACTGTAAATAGGCCTACATTGTAAATACAGACGCAAGTACAGTAGGTCTATCTATAAACTGGACTTATTTAAATAGGTTTTATAAATGAGATAAATGAATTTATTACTTACGACGAGTGCTAAAAATAAATCTGCGTTTACGTCGTTAACGCAAAGCGCCGAAAACTTCTGGAAATGGATTTAATGCGCAAAGGGAAGTAAAAATTGTACGGTAACTTTGCGCAAAGGGAAGTAAAAATTGTACGGTAACTTTACAATTTTTACTTCCCTTTGCGCACTTCCATTTCCAGAAGTTTTCGGCGGTTTCGTTTTCGGCGCTTTGCGTTAATGGCGTAAACGCAGATTTATTTTTAGACTCGTCGCGTCTGTTGTTGCGAAAAATACCATCAATAACCAAAAAATGGACACAAAGTAACGAACTTTCGATTTCGTATTATTTTTCAAGGTCCTATGCGGAAAATTCAAGGCTTTTAGCCATTTTTCCAGGCTTTTCAAGGCCTGGAATTTTTTTTTTCGTTTTCCAGGTTTTTCCAGGTCGCTACGAACCCTGAATACATAATATTTATGTCTTTGCTGTTATTCAAATTGGAAGTGATACATTCTGCTGGCTGGCCACTCTGATATAGTACCATTGTGGATGCCACTATTCAGTTTAATGTCAATGAAACTACAATACCTTTTACCTTTGTGTTTGCTGCTATCCAATTTGATGTTTCACTATCGTCATCACACTTCTTAATCCATTGCTTAAGCCACTTGCAACGCACAGGATCATGCCAGTTTTCTCCGCACGAAAAACTGAAAACATAAATCCATTTTCATTAATTTTTTATATTTACACTATAGCCAGATAAAATACAGCACACTTGGTGTGTGTGTGTGTGTGGGGGGGGGGGGGGGGGGGGGGGGGGGGGGGGGGGGGGGGGGGGGGGGGGGGGGGGGGGGGGGTTTTCTCTGTTCTATTTTTTTATTTCTATCTTTTACTTTTTCTTCTTATTTTTTTTTTTCATATTTTCTTATTATCTGGGGGGGGGGGGGGGGGGAGGGGGGGGGGGGGGGGGGGGGGGGGGGGGGGGGGACAAAGCTGCTAAGGGGGACCGGTTGGGGGGATAGACGGGGGAGAAAGGAAATCAAACGTTTAAAGATAAACAGAAGGGTTTTATTTGCTATAAACATAAATATATATTTTTTTTTTAAATGGAGGCAAGCTCAAAAACACACCAAAGGTAAATAGAATGAGACAGTCTGGCTGTGTAAAAAGAACTGAATTTAGCACAGAGAATAAAATATACAACTGGTGGTAGATGAATGGCTAAAGACATTACAGTAAAGGAGGCTGCAGGCAGCATAAAAGCTGAAAAATAAAAGAATGAGCACGCAGGAAAACTGTGTGCAGAGAAATTAACTAATAAAGTCAGAATGCTAAAATGGATGAATCAGATTAGAATATCAATTCTTTCTGTTGCTATCCCAGCTGTCTGCAACTCTGTGCAAATACAGTTTATCTCTGGAATCACAAAATTGTGGAGCATGTCACAGTTCAGAGCTAGTGTTAAATTTACTGCAGTACCACCCATGCCCTTTTAAAAAAAATTAGGCCTTACAATTCCAGATGCTGTCACTCCACACTGGACACTAACCTTGGCATTGTGAAGTGAGAGCTGAGATTTTATTTTTATGTTTCTCTTGTACTTGGGGGCTTTCACACAGATATCCCAAAATTAAATATTTATACTCACCAATGGGAATCCCAGTACTACAGGCTTTTCATTAGTTTTTTTTTTTTCCCTGTTTTTCTATTCGTTTTTTCTTTTCTTCTTTTTTTCTCTGTCCTTCAGGGGTTTTCCCAAAAGATTATTCGACAAAACTTTTGTCAGCTTCTCACTATATTACAGTCACGTTGCAGTTTTTTGGACAATGAGTAATTTTTGACAATTCACAGGGTAGAAAATGTCAACAATGCATAACTTTTTTTTTATCTTCTTCAGGGGAATTTTATAGTAGATAGCATTAAGACCATCCTGCTTACAAAATGCTGAAGGTAGTGCCACATTTTTGAATTCCAGCTTGAGATTGGGGAAAAATTGGGCTTACTGGTTGGAAACCTTTGATGCACCTCCCATTGTATAAGCACAATGTGCGACTAGTTTGCAATGCTTCCATTAGTCAATTAATGGGAACAGTTTTGTTCTGTTTAATAAGTCTATCGCAAAGCCTCCCACTTTACATTTTCAACCTCCTTTCCATTTAACCGATTTAAGATGTCCTTGTATTTCTTGCAAGTGAGGCCTCTCCCTACATCCATTGACTTATGGTGTCCAAATGTTAGATACAATATTTATTATTTATAAACCTTTTGTAGTCTTTCCAAAAGTGGCTTTTATTTGAAAGGCCAAAAGATTTAATTTTTGCTTTTTAAGTTATACAAGGTCATTTAATACATCAAATTCAAAACCAAATACTTCCCACTTGTACACTTCATGTCCCTATTCGAACCTTCATATCTATTTCCTTCTCTTAAGTGATAGGTTACTTATTTGGTCAATTCAATTTCTTTTCCCAACTACAATGCTGGTAAAGTTGGACTTTGTGCAAGCAAAAAAAGCTCAGTTTACACTTGTGAATCATAATGTTTGATTTTTTTCTTTTCTCCTCCGGGGTACTGACCTGATTGCTTTGTTTAGGCAGAGATTTTTTCTTATGTTCCTCACTCACAACAAGTACCCCCTTTCTCATAAGAAAGACTAATTTAAGTTCTGAAGGCATATCTTATCCACAAACATTTGCACTATAACGGGTGGACTTGCTTGGTTACCTTAATATTCTGAAAACTTTCTTTGGCAAGTTTTGGTTTGACTAAACTTAACAATTTATTTTTGTTGGATGGTATTTTTTACTTAACTGCTTTTTCCCCCTTTTTTTCATTTTCAACTTTATTTAAAATTTTTTTTATAATAACTTATTTCTGGCACAGAAATACTGGGTAAATAAATCACCAAATTCTTTTACATGATTTCTAGCAATCAAAACCATGGCATCTTGTTGAGTTGATTTGATTAAAGTTTACCATCCTGCTGTGTTAATAAGTCATTACATTTCCCAAAAAAACTGTGTGCCAGTTGAGCAAGAAATCAGTTTGTGATTTTGAAAAATAAATTCCTAAAATGCTATTTATCAACTGAAATTTTGGAATTTATGGCTTCAGCGTTCACATTTCACAAATATTTTTCTAATCAGTCACAATTATTTTTTCCATGCTAGAGTTATATGCATATAATTTTTTTTCTTCAAATATTTAGGGTAACAATTAGTCACACTTGACCAAAAAAAAAAAAAAGTAACTAACGTGATTTTATAAACAAAATCAATTTTCAGCTTTCAATATGCCACATATTTTATTTTCTGCAGAAATAATTTTTATTTCAATAAAATTTAATTTGGTTGCATAATTGTGTCACTCTTTTTTTCCCATTCTTGCTGAGCACGAATGTGTTTTTGTGAGTGAAAATGAACAAACAAATTCAGCGTATATACATTAACCCAAAACCCACCCCCCTACCCTTAATTCACTCCCCCCCACCTTTTAACCCCACGCCTCCCCCCCCATTTAACTAACCCCACCCCCCCCCCCTACCCCCCCCCCTTCCCCCCCCCCCTCCCCCCGCCCCCCCCCCCCGCCTCCCCCCCCCCCCCCCTCCACCCCCCCCCCACCCCCCCCCTAAACTTAAGGAATTCTTGTATAAATTTTGAATGCTTATTTGGTAAATTAAACCCATAACAAAAATGCCACTAAATATAGCAATATCATTTCAGAAAGGCACACAGCAGTTTAACAGCTTAAAATTTAAATCACAAATCATGCAAAAATAAGAAGGAAAGAAACAGAACAAGGTAAAAGGTTAAACGAGCAACAGCCATAATGAGTGTCTTACCAAAAGGTATGGCCACATACACAGGTCACTGGCTTTGCATCATGGTGGGCCACCTTAACTGCATGGCCGCAGTCTGGGGCTGGACACCATCTCAATAACCTGTTTAAGCTTTCAAAGAAAGTCTATGAAGAATACAAGAAAATATACAAGACCAAAAGGGTTTCACAGAAAGTGATAAATATGAAAACTGGATGTATGTATATCTACAACAGCTTTCTCAGTTTTTTTGTATCAACAACTTAAGGGTGGTTTTCATTAAGCTTTATGCCTTTGGTCTGATAAATTCCATCCATTTTGTTATTTGCTTTCTTAGCCTCTAATATTCTTCATTCTTTCAATCTAGGGTATACTATAATATTCCATTTAATTTTTAGAATACTCAAGTGAAAAATTTTATATTTCACGGTGTGCACATATGTTCAGGTACATTTATGAAATACCAACAGAGGGGTTATTTACTTATTCATAACAGTTCAGCGCCCCCTAAGGAGCACAGGCTTTGACAAACTCATCACGTCCTCCAGTCCTGGCCATCAGCTTAAGGTCTTTCCACATACTTCTCATCCCTATCATTTCTGTCTCCAGTTCTCTTCTCTGTGTGTTTTTCAGTCTACTTTTACTTATCCTTGTAAGGCCATCAAAAGATTTCATCAATGTGTGTCCTATCTATCGCCAGCATTTTCTTTTTTTTAGTTGAATTGTCCATATTGGTTGAAGTTTTCGTGGCTTAAAAAAAGAGGGCTGTGCTCTGAAATAAAGCCAACATTTCATCACCATTGAAAATCCCATAAAAAGCAGTGTTTTATTCTGTATATAATATATACACAGAGCATTTATATCACTTATAGGCATATTTCCATTACAAGAACTGCTATGCTATGGACCCCAGAAGGAAGGCGAAACAGAGGCAGACCAAAGACAACCTGGCGGAGAACTGTGGAGGCTAAGATGCAAAGCATGAACCAATCAAAGGGTGGCCACCAACTGCTAGTGTTTTCTGAGAAAATCAAAGTGACTAGCAACATCTGGCAAATGTTGCTCTTTTCTCTTCAGCTGCTCAAACATCTTTTTATATGGCTACAAAATATTCACTTACCACACTTTGAGGCTATTTCAAGAGGTATTGTAATCCAAAATAAGATCATTCAGCCATTTCAATACTGGGAAAGTACCAACTAATTTATGCAAATCCCAACCAGCTAGTTCTTCCCATTTGTTGTCATCTGCTTACTCTGGTGAAGTAAATTTTAAAATTTTTTTTTTTTACTTTTCTTCAGAAATGTTAGTTTGAAATTAGGTACAGACTAGCAATAGCCTGTCAAAATTGACTGGTTTTTAATTGCAGCCATCTTATCATTTTGATCCATAATAATAAGTCTCCAATACTTTAAATTAAAATTTTGTCTTGAAGAAACAATCAAAATCTTACATTTTAAGGTTATTTTCAAGAAAAATGATGAGTTAAATCCGTTTTCCCGAATGAAACTGGACAGATGAGTATCTTGATTGTCTGTTGATTTAATCTGCATCTCCAGACTGTCCCGTCTCCAGTTCATGTACTGTTTATCAATTGTGTTGTTGGCTTCTTTCCATAATCAAACTGTTCATGCACACTGTCATTTGTTAAAGCGTTGACTGCGTTTTTTCCCCCATTTATTTTGACACATTGGCCACATATATGCAGGAGCATTATTGTGACAGTATTTGTGAACAAATTTAGCTTTGTTAAAAACAGAAGGCGCTTTCTTAAGAGCGTATGTGGATTTTTTATATAGATCTACACACTAAGT